>PVJA010024010.1:0-32309 GCA_004027025.1 Myocastor coypus | reverse complement strand
CCCTCCCTCCCTCCCTCCCTCCCTCCCTCCCTCCCTCCCTCCCTCCCTCCCTCCCTCCCTCCCTCCCTCTCTCTCTCTCTCTCTCTCTCTCTCTCTCTCTGTCTCTCTCTGTCTCTCTCCCTCTCTCCCTCTGTTTCAACTGTTTCAGCACTATAAACTGCTGCTCTCTGCCATGTGCCAGGCTGCTTTGGAGCCCGCCAAGTATGGACCGAAACCTCCAGTAACTGTGACTGAATAAACCTTTCCTTCCTTCATTTTGTGTGTTGGGTATGTGTACCAGCAATGAGAGAAAAGTAACTGAGACATGTTCAAGAATGAAGTGGCAATATAAATTCGAACTAATTCCATAGATTAGTATTCTATGCTTTGCTTTGTGATTTCATTGTTAGGATCATTTGCTAACTGATGCAAACTAGTACACAGACAGCAATTGATATTTCTAGATTTTGCATCCAGTAGTTCAAGCTAGGTGCAATGTTAGAACATATGGAGACTTTTTAATTCTTACTATTTTTGAAATAATGCAAAGGAACAATTATATACACAGACTTTACATCATATTAGGCATTATAAGTAATTCATATAAAACAATGTGCAAGGGAATGTGAACATAGGTTATATTCAAATTCCACATCATTTCACATAAGGGATTTGGGTATCTCTAGATTTCTGTATGGGGAAACCCTCAAATCAAGTCCCATAGGCATCAGTGAACCATTGTATTTTCAAGATAATGTATTGTTTTATCTCAAAAAATAATTAAATGTAGATTGTACTATGCACTTCACAAGAACATAGTAGATAATATTCATTTGCTCTTACCAGACCATCTCATTTTTCTACCTAATAGTACATTAAGAATAACCTTGGGCTATGATCAATAGTGTCATTTATAATATTAATTATTAAATAAATCTACTTGGTGTGACTATATAGTGTATTTATATATAGTTTTGTGAAGGCTGAGATAAGCTTGAATTGATAACGAAGGTATTATTTTTAAAATCAATTTCACATTTTCCTTTTAAGATGGAATTGCTTGAACTTTTGCAAAGAGGATGGAACATATTCCAGGTTGTAAAGAATAGTGAGGAGATGTCCACATTCTGGAGCAAAACAGTGCAACAGGTCTTAGCTTGTATGTGTAGCTTCTATGTGCATATGCGTAGGGTGACCAGACTGCTTTTTTGGAAGGTTTTCAGATTACATGGCAGTTACCAGAGAGGCACTAGGTCCTTCTGCACCAGGCACTTCTCTCCTCCTGCCATGCATCTTCTAATTCCTGAGTTTCCACGTGACTCTTTACATAGTGTGCTGGAAATGAAAAGCAAATAAAAAAGTGTATAATCCCCCAAGCTTATCATTGCTAAGTAGAGACAATAGGGGTATATGTTTGGGTACAGGATCAGCTCGATTCAGGGAAGTTTCCTAGAGGTGTGAGGCTAAAGAGGAGTCTAGAAGAGTCTACAGAGATGTAGTCTGTTGGACAATGAGGCTGGGACTCAGCCAATGCTCACATCAGTTCATGGCAGACTTCACAGTTCAACTGGTCCACTTTGCTGATCTCTGTCCAAAAGTAGAATCAATAGTACAGCAATATGGTGAAAAAATGATACAAGGTATTTATTTAAATATATCAATTATTTATTTACCTATAAAGAATTTATTTATTTATTTATTTAATGTATTTGATACAGGGTCTACAGGGTCTACAAGGTGTCGCTACGTAGACTGGACTCACAGTGATCTTCCTGATTTCAGCCTCCCATGTGCTAGGTTTACAGGTTACACTGCCAGTCTCAATCACTATCTCAAATTGTCGTATGGGCTCGGGAGGCAAGGCATGCTGGGGATTGAACCCTGGCCACTGTGCTCTGCCTAAGCAGACGCTTTAGTCTGTTGAGCTCTCTGGCTGCCCCAAGAATTCTTAAAAGAGAAAAAGCATGCACAGATTGCTCTACATGGTTTGAGGGTAAATCCTGAGGGGTTAGACTAACCTTGTCAGATATAAATTTTAATTCTTTTGTTATATGGGGTCTTGCTTTATCTTGTTCTTAATCATCCAGCATAAAATTCTAACCACGAGCTATCAAAAGTAAAGCCATAAAAAGGCTCAAGTCAACAACTTCTTATAATGCCAGTTCTGCTGGTAACCCACTACAATTATGGAGTATTGAACTATACATACTGCTACTTTGTCTTAGTTCAATGAGAAGAAAGATTTGTACTAACAGTGTTTAGAAAAGACAACGTGTCTGCATCTTGTACTCTGAACAACGACTATGAAGACAACGCACAATTAAGACAATGTATTAACTATTGTAACTGTCCTATTAACCTGCTTTGAAACTCTCATTGTTATTCCTTTCTCATTAAAATTAATAAAATTTATAAAGCAGAATGTATAACATTCTCAAGGTTTTTTGTTGTACTGTCTCTTATGGCTAAAACTATTCAGAGTGTGTCTCAGAAGTCTCTAATAACCCCCTTCATAAGTTCAACAATATTAAGTTGAATACTGGAAATGGTAACCAAGTATGTGTTGAGCTGGGGTCCATGGTGCATACCAGAATGTTTGAAACAACAAATTCTGCTAAAAACATGGTTACCAAAAAGACAACCATTTATTTGGGGCTGAGTATTAGCCAGCATTCACTTTAAAAGGGAAAGCTAACTATTAAAATAGAGGTTCTTGGACTTAAACATTGATATATATATATATATATATATATATATATATATATATATATATATATCAAGCACTATTTTATTATATTTTGTCTCTGATCCCTAATTGTTATTAATGGTCAATTCTTTGAGCAGTCTCCGTTGTGTTTTGAGTGCATGGTTGTTTCAACCATCTTGAATATTTTAAGTGAAAGCTGAAATGTTTGTAAAGTGCCTGCACTACTCCAGGGCTTGAGGCCAATATCCACCAATTGCTTCTGCTCTTTCGGTTGAGTGCAAGCCTCCTCCATGACAGATTTCTGTAAATTAGAGATAAAGCCTCATTCTGCTTTTCTAACATTTTCCATGCAGTTTGATAAGCTTGCATCTTGTGTCTTTTTTTTTTATGGTCACAATGGATACGAATTTGTGTTTGATTATTGGTTTCCTCATCAATTACCTGCTTGCTTTATAAATTTATAACATTTTCTTCTTATTTGCAATCAAATTAAAGCCACAAACTGTGCTGAGATGAAAACTGTTTCCCGTTAAAAGGAGCACGTGCCTTTTAAAAAGACAAATAGGTTTTAAACATAACAGGATTTAGGAATTGAGATATACATTGATTTTACCAGGTGGCATTTGTCCAACTTTGCGAAGCCATCGATAAATCTTATCAAATCCTCTTCTACCCATTAGCATATACCACTGACTTTTTGTGAGAAACATGTTCTGTGTCAATTCAAAGTTACAATTATCTTTGTAATTCAAATTACTGTTGTAGCAAGATCTAAAAATGTAATTTCTATTCATTTAAATTTAGCTCCCTTCTTTATGAGAAGATATTCCAGTTATTAAGTATACAAATACAATTTTCATACTAGTAGTTTAAAATATGAGTACATTTTAGTCTAACATAAAATTTTTCTATTGCATCTTATATAGAATTTACATTTCTTTTTATTTTCTTATTTAATTAGTGTTTTTTATTTTTATAACAAGGAAGTAACAGTTTTCAGTTGCTGTTATGTGATCTTGCTATTTTTCTCAAAGTAAATGAACAAAACTAAGTCTTCTATTCAGGATAGACCTTAGCATTTTGAAGCAAAAGAATACTGAATTCAAAGGTGAACCAGGTGTTGTTCTGAATATAAGAAGAACAAAACTTGTGCTACTTGTGACCATCTGGAAACTCACATGGACATCCCCTAGCTCATTAGATGCTACTGTAGGGTTTATATGTGGACACTTTGACTTCCCGTTTGGTATTGGCCATAATTTACATACCAACCCCCTGTACTGAGGAGACTACAGGAACGCCCTGTCTTCCAAGGACCTTGACACCAATGACTCCGGCCATGATGCCATTTTCTTTATATATGTTTTTCTCATGCTTTGGCATAGCTGTGTACTGGAAGGGTTTTAAATCACAGTTTCACCTAATGCTGTGTGAACGGCTTTGCTGAACTGCTTAGTGCGATGTTCTTGTTCATGCTAAAGTGTAGGCCTTCCCTGCCACCAGATGCTTCTCCTATGTCCCTCTTATGAGCTAAAAAAGAAGCCTCCACTTCCCCACAGCTGTGGCATGCTCCTACACTCCATTACACTTTCCAGGCTTTCATTTTCACACTATTTCTCTGGGAGGAGAAGTGCACTAATATACTCCCCCTCTCAGCTGCACTCAGCTGCCTGGAAGTGCTCACGATAAAAATTTTAAATTTTCCTTGCTTCAGCTATATAGTTGGAAATCCCTTCTCACAATAGGCCAACCGAAGCACCTATGTTTTCCTCTGAAGAAGTGTTTCTTTGTGCCATTTGCAAGTGAAAATATGGCAATCCAAACTAAAAGAAATGTGATCAGTGCTCTCATTTTATTGTGAACACATAACACTTTTTAAAATATTGTGTAAGCCATTGATACTATAAAAACAGAAATGGATGCTGAGAATATTATCTAGAATGACAGTCGCACAGACAAAATGAAATAAAAACTGGTTTGGGGATAATTCTTATACATTGAGCATAGCAAAGTGGCCATTTTATACAATTGTAAGCATCTACTTATTGTGTTAGTAATCCAATTTTTTTCACTAGCAAGATATTTAATATCAGCTGGACATTTGACACTAGAAGATAAGTATGAGTAGTGAATGTGTAGCCAATCCCAGGCCTTCTAAAGATTAACAAAAATGAATACAATAAAAATGGCACTTAAGAGGGGAGATGAAGAGTTAGTGAGAGAGCTCAGTGGTCTAAGAGCCTGTCTGTCAAGCACAAGGAACTGGGCTCGATCCCAGATACCTCATACCATGCCAGCGCTGAGCCAGCTATTGAAACTGGGTGCTGGGGCAGCTGAAATGGGAGACTCGTTATCAGTCCAAGATGTGTAGAGAGACCCTGTACCAAATAAATAAACAAACAAACAAACAAACAAACAAACAAATAAATAAATAAATAATGAGATAAATACTAGCCAGATTTCATAGTGCTGAATCCCAGCAGAACGCTGTTGCTCCTCCGAATCTATAAAATCTGACCCTGTGCTGCAGGCGTGCAGAAGCAGCGTGTCCAGGATGCCACCCTCCCGCGGAGGACACATGGCTTTAGCCTCAGCAGCCCAGACCGAGGCTCACACCTCCATTATGGGACAAGGGTGCAGGTATTAGGGGGTGACCCTGCCCTTACTTCTCCTTTACAGATGCAAAGATGGGCTAGAGAAGCTCTGAGTTGAATAGGCTTCCAGGAGCATAGAGAGGAAGCCCCAGTGAAAGTAGTTTGAATTAAAGAACATTCAGAGGAAAACACATCTATTTAATTTAAAAAGCATTTAGAAGGTCATGCTGTCAAAAAACTCAGTGACCTATTGCAAGTCTTTTTCCAATTTTAAGCTGTGATAGATTACCCATTCACAAGCAGCCTGTACTTATAAACCAAAGCACAGATAGGCTTGATATGATACAGTGGTTTTAAACTGTGCTTTAATTTGCAGCCATTTGAATGACTTCCATTTTTTACAGATATTGGAAATTGGAAACGAGTCAAGCAGTCCCATGTTCCAACATATTGCTCTAAGAGAACAGCGCATCGGTTCGTCATGTACAGTGAGAGCCTCAAAATTAATAACCAAGTAAAACACACTTGCTTAAAAAAGTCACAAAATAAGCTGTTAGGACAGATTCATTAAAAACTTACTCTTGGCTGAAAAAGTGACAAATAGGGAAAGTCTAATGGCCTGTCAGTGTCAGTCGCCAACTCTATGATACTAGTCAAGCCTAGGATTTCTCCAAACCTCAGTTACTGCATCAATTAAATGGGAAACCTAACCAGCCTACACCTCATGTGCATGCATGAGAGTAAGAAAGGATTGAGATGAGAGATTTTGAATATCGTAGAGAGCTCGGTGATATCTACACTCATTTTCTTTATAACCATTACAATTAATCAGTGAATCTGATCCTACCAACATAGTTGCTTGTTTTTTTTTTGTCTTTTTGAGACAGGGTCTCGCTATGCAGTTGAGGCTGGTCTCGAACTCGCACAGATCCTCCTGCCTCAGCCTCCTGAGTGCTGGGATTACAAGCGTGAGCCACCACGCCCAGCTCTAACATAGTTTTATAAATGTTTTCAAATAACTCTTTCTTTGGGGTCTGGCAGGATGACTCAGTGGTCTAAAGCACCTGCTTAGGAAAGCTTAGGCGGCTGCAGGGACCGCGGTTTGATCCCCAGCACCACATGCTATGCCAGCCCTGCCCTCAGGGCAGGCTGAGCCGGCCATATAAGTACATAAATAAACAAACAAAAGTTCTGAAACAAGAAAAAACATAAATAAAAATAAATCTAAAAGAAAACCTCTTTCTTTAACTGTCTAGCTTTTCACTTATTTATCAAATACTGTTTTTGTTTATATTTTGTCCATGGTTTCTTTCCTCAGTATTCCCATTTCTGAGAAATGAAAGTGACACATAGTTAAGTGTAAATAGAAACCCATGCATACTGAGAATGAGACTGTGGCAGAGATAATGCTTCACTTTTTCTTGCGGGAGACGTAAAGAATTACTTCACAAAAGATGTGGTGGTTTACTTTGTCAGTTGGGATGGGCCATGGGGCTCACAGACAGTTGGTCCTATGGTTCTCTGAGTGTTTCTGAGAGGATGTTTTTATTATTATTATTTTTTATTTATTTATTTATTTATGTTTTTTTGAGACAGGGTCTCGCTGTGCAGTTCAGGCTGGCCTTGAGCTCACTTTTGTAGCCCAGGCTGGTCTCAAACTCACACCGATCCTCCTGCCTCAGCCTCCCGAGTGCTGAGATTACAGGCGTGCGCCACCACGCCCGGCCTGAGAGGATGTTTTTAAATACGGTTAACATTTAAGTATGTGGACATGAGTGAAGCAGATTGGCTTCTGTATGTGCGTGGGCCTCATCCAGTCAGGGTTTAATGGGAAAAAAATGACCTTCCCTGAGTAAGAGACCTCTCCAGATGACTAAGGATTCTCTGGATGACTAAGAGAGTTCTCCAGATAACTACCCCTCAGGGCTCTTCTGCAACTTTGTTCTTACTTGAAACCAAAGCACAGGTTCTGCAATTGTGCATTAAATGAGCAGAGAAGAGGAGAGCAGAAGAGAGAAGAGAGGAGAGGAGAGGAGAGGAGAAGAGAGGAGAGGAGAGGAGAGAGGAGTGGAGAGGAGGAGAAAGGGGGGAGGGAGAAGGACAGAGGGAGAGGGAAAAGGAGAGAGAGAGAGAGATAAATTTTTAAAGAATCAGTCATGTAAATAAACTGGTTTCATGAAACATAGTCATTGGATTTTAAGCATCTCCCTGGCAAGCACAAGATCCTGAGTTCAATCCCCAGTACCAAAAAACAAAACAAGATGAAACAAAACAAAACAAAACAAAAGAAAGAGAGAGACAGAGAAAGGAAGGATGGAAAAAAATGTAATCAACAAAGGAGGCCATATTTCCATAATTCTGAATATTTTATGAAATAAAACACTGGAGGGTACATTTACATGTTGACATATCACCTGTCAATGTATCTGTCTGTCTGTCTGTCTGTCTGTCCATCCATCTGTCCATCCGTCCAACCATCTATCATCTATCTATCTATCTATCTATCTATCTATCTATCTATCTATCTATTGTCTACCAGTCTATGTTCTGGTTTTCTGGAAAACCATGAAAAATTAAGAGTATTCTACGTATGCTAAGTGTTACAGATGAAAGAGAAAGCAAATGTGAGAAGTTAATAGTGATACTACCTAAAGAACACCAAATTCAGTGTAAGATGTTCAGATTGAGAATTCCCGCCCTGTGCAGAGGCAAGAGGTGAATTTGGTTGTGAGATCGTGGAAGTAACTTGTATACCACACAAAACATTTGGACTTGAACCTATGTGAAAGGAGAAGCCATTTGGAAGCTTTGAATAAGGAAATAAGAGGATTAAATTTGCATTTTAAGAGATTACTCTAGCTGTAGTGTCAGATTTGGATTAGAGGGAACCAAAGCTACTAAAAAGGAGATTATTGAACTAGTGTAAACCAGGATAAAGAGGTCCTGCACTAAGTTAGTGGTGTTGGAAATGGAAATGAAAGAGAGAGAAAAGATACAGAAGACGCAGAATCAGTGAAGTTTAGTGAGTTGTGTGGCGTGAGCGTTAGGTCGGTGGTTAGACAAGTGGGCTAGCTGGCATCGGGCCTGGAGAAGTGGATAGAACCGAGAGCGGCCAAGAGTTTGGGAGGAAATAAGATTTGGTTTTATTTTGCATATGTGACCTTATGGCATGTGGGGATCTCAGAAAAAGATGTCTAATGTGCCATCAGATGTAGAGTCAAATGAGATTTATTAGATATAAAGATTAGGAGTGTTAACAATATCATCAAGAAACCTGTAAAAAGTAAAGAGATGGTGTTGGCTGAGTTGGCACACTCGCTGGCTGAGAATGTAGCAGGAGTGGACGTCAGGGGAAAGGGCCTGTGGAGCTGCACCTGGCAAAAACACTTGGGATCTTTCCTAAATATTCTATAAATATCTTGCTTGAAGAAAATTTGTATGCCGTGATCTGTTTTCCAAACTTGTGAATCATCTTCACAGTAAGCATTTGGGTGAGATTAAAGCACTGGGAAATCTTGGGTAATTTAACATGCTTTAAAATTGATTCATGGGGGCTGGGGAGATAGCTCCGAGGTACAAGTGCCTGCTGGGCAAGTGCAAGGTCGTGAGTTCGAACCCTAGTCCCACAAAAAAACAAAAAGAAAAAATAAAAAAAAATTGATTCATGAAGATGCCATTTTAGGAGGCAACTACAGAATGTAACTCATAGTGACTATTTTGGAGCTTATTCCCTCATCTGAAAAAGAATACAATTTATAATGTAAACACATACCAACGAGTTGATCTCTATGGCTATTACAAAGATGAATGACCCACGGTCTTTTGAGTATCGTTCTTCTAATATTTTCATATTGGTGGATCCTCAGGGCTATCTTTATTATATCGGAAAGAAAAGTATTTGAACATTATGGCCATAGCCAACAATGCAGCTTAAAATATAAACTTCTAATAGTACCATGTGTTTATTCTTACAGATCATCCTGCGAAAGATTTTATGACTAAAAGACCTGTAAATTTCATAGAATTTAAAGAGCTGTCACTCTCTTGGGACTTTAAAGCAGGGTTAGGTAAACTGTTATTCCTCAAATTGTGCTAGGAATGATTTGGACATTTTCAAAAAATAGTAGTAAGTAGTAGTAGTAGTAGTAGTAGTAGTAGTAGTAGTAGTAGTAGTAGTCATAGAATAAAAAGTAAGAAGGAAGAATGAAGGATGAAAACAGGAAGAAAGAGAAAAAGGAAGTTAAAGAAGAGAAGGAGTAGGGGAATAAAGGAGGTGACTTAAAGGAGTAGGAGTAACAGAGGTCGCCTGTGCTCCATTAGGCTAAATTGTCTGTATGTGTAAAAAATTTCAAGTCCAAACACAGAACACAAGAAAAATAATCCACTAAACCCAAACTTTCCTTCTTTATGAAAGGTGATATAAGTGCCTCCTAAGTTTCACTGGTTTCTATTTGATAGAAATGTCTCCTTTGTTCGTGAAAAGAGGCCTTTGGAGAGCACTGATCTCCACCAGGACAAAAATGTTCGCACAGACTCTGTAAGGGAACACAAGCTGGAAGCCTCAGTCTGAGCCCCGCATAGTCACGGCTTGTCACTGGCCAATAAAACAATCTCACTCCTCATTCAACTCTCTGCTTGAAAACACAATGTTCATTTTATTATTAACCCAACAACAGGAACAACCAGCAGATCAAATTATTTTAGAAAAACAACCATTTTGCATTTCAATCTGCTTCAAATTTTTTACAAAACTCAGTTGCTTTTTTAGTGATGAGAAGACACCATTTCTTTGAAGAAGTAGTTTACAGATTTCAGTTTGTTTTAAACAGCACTTTGCTGTTCTTTTCTACACCAACCTTCCCTGTTTTTAAATCTATTCTTTATCAAGTAAATCCCTCATGCACAGTTCTCCATTTCTCACTTGCTGATCTTGTTTCCTTCTTCTCAAAGAAGGTAGGAATCATGGGAGGAACTGGCAATAAAATACACAGACTCTCTCTCTCTCTCTCTCTCTCTCTCTCTCTCTCTCGTGCACGCGCGTGCGCGCGCACACACACACACACACACACACACATTTCCTGATCCTGTCTCTTACTGTTACTTTTCCATCTGATCCAAGATCTCATTTTATTTTCTTCCTTAGAAATACCTTGTCTATTCTCTTTTAAACAAAATGCATTTTCCCTGACTTTTAAAAATGTCTCAGTACCTGTGAAAGAATGTTTTTATTATTCCTTTTATCTATTGAGAAAGACATTCAAGAATCTGTAACAGAACAGAAAACATAGAAAGGTAATGGTAGCCAAAGTTTGAATTTATTTATTTATTTATTTATTTCATTTAAATGCAAGTACATCCCACTGATTTGAGGTAAGGCTGATTCAGAAGAGATTGCTGGGCTATGAAACTGTTATGTATAACTTCAGAAATGATTCATGTCTCTGATTACAAATGACCTCAAACAAGATTAAATTAGTAGTAGTCCTCTGCATGCTCCTCACTTTTCTATTAAAGTTCACCTCATCATGTGAAGATACCAAGGAGCTAGCTAGTCATAGGTATGCTCCAGGTGTTAGTGCAAGGAGGACTCATGAAAGTACTAATTTTATTTTCCTTAGTCTAACAGGCTACGGACCTAATTTGTTGATGCAGTCTCGGTAGATATATGCAAGCTACTCGGTCAAGGGAAATAAAACAAATCACTGACACATCAGTTAGGAAAAATGACTTTGAACTCATGTTCCTTTGAAACAGACAAAAATTTCAAACTTCTTGAAAATTATCAGAGACTCTGAGTTGCCGGCGCTGTTATGCTTTCCTGACGCCCCAGGGAAGCCTGTGGATGGTGCTTGGCCCACGATGGCCAGGCGGGTCATCTTACTGTTTCCACAGCTGCCAGCGTATTAAATTCTGCCTGCCTCCTAGGCTGTGATCACTGTACTGTGTCTAACCACACCAGCCAAGTGTTGGGTCTGGTGCCGGCCAAAGATCTCCGCTTCCTGGAAGCTGACAGCCTCTGATATGTACAAGTTTTCTCGTTCTCCAATTATCTGTCCGTCAACCACCAGCACTCCTCCCTGACCACCCCTGACCTTTCAGATACACTCTGCAGGATTTCCGATTGGTATATCAGTATTTCAAAAGGAATATTAAGCCTGCCTTTTCAAAAGCAAAGGTTTACTTATTACTAATATGCAAACTTCTTTCTTTAAGTGGAAGATCATGATCATCTTTAACTCAAAACCTTAGTGTTAAGCAATAAAAAAGAGAGAGAAAATGAAGATAAATGCTTTGCACCTGTTCTTTGTCACACACTGTCACCTGATCACATTTTTACATGTTGCCACATATACGTACTAAGTCTTTCAATTTATTTTCTTATTTATTTATTTATTTATTTATTTATTTATTTTTTCTGGGACCGGGGTTTGAGCTCACAACCTTGCACTTGCCAGGCAGGCACTTGTGCCATGGAGCTATCACCCCAGCCCTCAATTTATTTTCAGTGCTTCAGGAATGTTAATGGGTATTGGTTAAAAGAAATAATGCTAAAGACAGTAACGTTTTATAAATACATGATCGATTCAGCCCTCAAGACATTTTGCATTTTTAAAATAGTCTTTCTTTTATAATTTTAATGTAGGGTTTCTAAAGAGGTGCTATTTTTGTATATAAGAATGTGATTCTCTTCCTAATGAAAGAAGTCTGTCATTTTTTGAAATAAAATGAATTTCCCTTCTAGTGTTTATGTTGACCTCCTTCAAATTATGACTCAAAATTTTGACAAGACAATACAAATTCAAATAACATTTTATAACCACATATATGTGAATTGTACATAATATACATAAAATTAGACACATATTATCTTTTCACAAGCTTTGTACCCTCCTTTAATTTTAATTTCTTGATAACTATGGAAATTCAAAGCTTCAAATGTGAATTGTAACTCTGAAACTACTTTTGATTGTTACCTAAGTAGTAATTGTTTGCATAGAATTTAAAAGTATAGATAAGGAAAATAACTGCAAATTTTAATTTGGAAGAAGGATATATAATAAAAAATTATATCTGGTCACTCAGTGTTCCAAAATCTTCCTAGATATTTTTAATAGCTAATTTTTCTATAGTTACAAATTATGGAAATAAACTCAGTAAAATATTATTTAAATAAAATTAAAATTAATGTACAAAATTTTAATATACATTATTCTTACTTTTTCTAACACTTGGAGATAAAATTACGGCTTGCCTGGCATAGTGGTACATATTAATCATACCTGTATGTCAGGTTCTTAATAGGATAAAACCCAATGACATGCTGGGCATGGTGGCACACACTTGTAATCCTAGCACTTGGGAGACTGAGGCAGGAGGATTGGTGCAAGTTCAAGACCAGCCTGGGCTATAAATGTGAGCTCAAAGCCAGCCTGAACTGCATTGAGAGATCCTTCTTCAAAAAGACAAAAAAAAAAAAAAAAAAAGCAAAAACAATGGCCGGCGAGATAGTTCAGTGGACCAAGTGCCTGCTTAAGCAAAAGCAGGGACCAGGGTTATATTCCCAGTAGCACATCCTGTGCTGGCCATGCCCCCAGGCTCGCTGAGTCAGCCATCAAGTCTGGGTGTGGTGGCCAAGTCTGTAATCCCAGCACTGGAGAGACTGAGAACAGGAGAAATACTGAAAGTTCAAGCTGTGTAGTGAGGCCCTGTACCATATATGTATATATATGATATTTTGATATGTACAGTGGTATGCAGATTGATGCTATACTAAATGGTAACTTCTCTACTTTTCCACAGTGACATTGTGACACATATTAAGTTCAATCATTCTTTTCTGGAGAATATAGAAAGAAGTGAACGTATGCATATGTGTGCTAAAATGGCAGCCAGAATTTACCTTTCTATTGTGTAGCTGTTCTCGTATTTATATAGAGAAACATGTCTCTTCTCTTAGGAAGTGCATCTCTAAAGAACTAAGAGGCTATTAAGACAGTTATAGTTGAGTTGCAAAAAGCTAATAAAAGATAGCGTTGGTCATTTGGATTTTCCTTTTGGGTGATTTGAAACAACAATAGAAATCAATGAACATTTTTAAGCACTTATTGTGATCTGGGTATCGGCTCCTGGTACTGAGAACGGTCAGCTTAGTCCTCCCAAGTGTGCAGCAGCAATGTTGCCATCATTGTCAGTTTACATAAAAGAGTATTCAGATTCAGGAGGCTCAGGGAGTTGATCTGAGAGTAGACACTTGTTCTGTGACGGCCTATGCCAACATTCACGATGGTAATCATCACTTTAAATAAAGGCAAATCTAACAACTCAGGAGCAGAGAATAATATTTGCAGCCAATTTGAGTAAACAATATGCAAAACCAAGAGAATGTTGTCAACATTTTCACTTGAACTACTATGTTAGCACTGTATTCTTTGAATTCTTCCTTTGACCTCTGATATGTTCTTTACTTCATGTAGCTTGAGTCCAGTGGACGTAAGCCATATATATTAATTACGCTATAGGTCTCACCAGTTAGTACCTTTTTTTGGGAAACATTATCTAATTCTTATGAATATGGTTGAAAGGTGTTTTCATTATCAAGAACCAATAGATAAGAATTACTGCAGGATGGGAGATTGGAAAATGATCACCAAGTTCACACCCTGAGTTCCCACTCATGTCTGAGGGGCTTTGGTTTTACTATTTCTGGCCTCTGCAAAACTCATGTTCACAACACAAAAGGAATGATGCTGTAAGTAGAACCTAACGGCTGTGTTCATTCAGTAGGCTTGCTCTCTCTGGGATGGATGAATGTTGCTAGGATTATAGCTTACATCAGTGGATCCAGTGTCTTCAGGATTCAGTGTCTTCAGCGTCTTCCCTGGAAGATGTGGTATTCACAACACCAGGTTGAAAGTGCAACACCGCCTTCACAAGAGTCCAAACTTTCACAAGCCTTGATCCAAGAATCCTCAAGCTTCAGAACTCTGATTCTTTATAAATTGCCTAATCTCAGATATCCTGTGTAATGAGGCAAAGTAATCTAGATAGTAGGTTGCACTACAGTTCACTTTTATAAGCTTTGACTCCAGTCTGAATCTTCCTACCATGGCATACACAGAAAATCAGTCCACTTCATTTTACACAGGCCAGTATTTCTCTATAAAATCTAAACTCTTAAATTAGACTGACAAAAATGTGTTCCTTGCTTTCTATCTTCTGCTAAGAAGCTGCTACTTATCACAAAGAAGTTATTTTAATTCTCTTCATATTTTCACAACTAAGTAAATAAATAAGTGATTGGACTACTGCATCATGCATTGGTGACAAGGGCTAGTGTTGGGGCTCATGCCTAGGTGGCCCCCCAAACTCTCATGTGTTCATAGGAGCTCTCCAGACAGGTGCTTAGACCACTGTGCTATCTCCCTTGCTCCTCCCTTCATTTCTTAATCTCCATCCATGTAAGAACGACCTAGCTTCCCACTCTGCATTAGCTATCTTTTAGTTCACTCTTACATTTTAGCATCTCCTATAAAGGAAAATATACAAGATTTAAATGTGTGTGCCTGATTTATTTCTTCCATATCACGGTCCCGAAGTGTATGCGATTCCCTGCAATGACTCATGTTTTTCCTTCTGGCAGGGTAGTGGTTCCCTGGGTAGAAGTACCTCATTTTCTTTAATCATTCATCTGTTGAAGGACGATAGGCCACCTCCAAGATTTAGCTATTATGAAATGTCCTGCTAGAGATAGGGGTGTGACTTTTGGTGCATATCTCTAACTAATGAGATCTAGGAGTGAAAAGATAGCAAATGGAACAGTATGGATGGAGCACCCGAGAGCTTGAAGGGGCCACGGGGAGATCCGGTCAGAGGAGTCAGAGCTCCTCAGCTGTGTACAGAGCTGGTTCTTGTCCACGTGACGGTTATGGGTGGGCATGTGCAGAGGAGTCAACCCATGAAGTAGGAGAGGGAGAGGAGAGCCAGGGGTGATTCAGTGACGCGCAAACAGGAAAGCAAGGTTAATTTTTTCTCGTGACTTATAACTTACTGACCTTGTGCTCAAAATGGGGGCACTCTGACTGATAATGAGAAATTAATCTGGACACAGAGAAGAAAATAGATGTGAGCCTTGAGGTTAGAGAGTCAAGTTACGATGTGTACGATGTGTCTGGTGATGGGCAGTGAGTAATTATGGAGGGATCCGAGGGGGAAGACTTTAATGGCTATGAGTGGAATGTTTGCAGAAGGTGCAGATCCTTGACAGGGAAGTCAGTCATTAAGCGCATTCATTAAGTTAGGCATCAACCGATGAGATCATGTGTCATAAGGAAAGTGGAGAGCAGGACGAAAGCAAGAGTTAATGGTGAGGGAAACTAGGACAGCCACTAAAATTAATCTCCTTTGCAAAATGGTGGGGGAAATTTGAAAAGATTAGATTTACAATGCACTTCATGCTCCACACATGAAAATGAGGTTGCTCCTTCTAAAAGAAAATTTATGTGACCTAGGACAACTACCCAAATTCCAAAAACACCGACTGACTGAAGACTCTCTGATGAGATAAATGAAGGAGAATTAAAGGAAGACTGAAATGATTGGTTCTATGTTTCCATGCTCAGAATTCTGGAAAGGCTTTGGGGTTACAAGAGCAGGGAAGAATAGCAAAAGGAACACAGAGATAAATGTGTAGCAAGCGCCCTGGAATGCACTACCTTACTTCAACTTGAAATCAGAAGTCTGAAAACATGCACCACCACCCCCATTCTCCCCCCACTTGTTTAAAAGCTAGCTAATCTGTAGCCTTGATTCCTTCACAGTGTTTAATTTATCTGTGGCTGAGTTAGTCCAGTTGTTTCACGCATGACATTCTTGAGACCAAAAATATAGGGTTTGATGCTCCTAAGGAATAATTAACTTTGCTCTAACCTGTGGTCACAGCTCATAGTCCATATCTTGACAAATTGTCTTTGTTCTTGAGAGGGGACGGGATGAAAGAATACTCCTGTGAGAACAACGTGAAAGTACACTCCAGACAGGAATTGGCCAGGCTGTGTTTATTTATAAAAGATGGTCAGCAAACATATTTCTAATAGGTATTGAAAATAAATTTAAATTTTATAGTATTTTTTAAGTTTATAGAAAAAATACGAAGTAAAGAGTTTCCATACATCCTATATTCAATTTTCTTACTATTACTCATTTTGTAAAATACCTCAGTACTTTTTTATATTTCCTTAACATTACATAACTTCTGTGTTTTCAGAAGCTGATATGTGATGTCTCACTACGTTTAATTGTCATGGTTTCATTTTTTGCTGTTGTTCCTCCCAGTTGTGACTGTTTTCAAGAACGTATTTTGAAGGTTTTGATAGTTGTGAGAACTAGTGGTCCAGTATTTTGCAGCATGTCCCATAATTGGGACTTGGCAGCTGCTTCTTTCAGGGTTTGGCTGGAGTTAGAACTGCCTGAAAACAAGACTCTAAAAGGAAAGTATCGTCTTCATGGTGTCTTGTCGCAGGTACAGATCACTGATATGACTTGTACACAATGGCGCTGATCTGGATTAGCTGGCTAAGGTAGTATACTCATTCACTAAGGTCAGCCCAACAAGCTCTCTCTGCATCCCACCATGCTGAAAACAGAGGAACTTACTACCTCCTGGTCCTGGTGGTTAGAAGTGAAGGTGTCAATAGGTTGACTTCCTTCTGGGAGCTGGAGGGAAAGCTCTGTAGCAGGTTCTCTTTGCAGGCATCTATGGCTTCCTGGAAATCTTCTCATTCCATGAGTCGCACATGCAGTGTCTTGATTTTATCTTCATTTTATCTAAGATGCAGAGCAAAAAGGTTCAAGGAACTTAGATATCAAAATAGTACTGGTAGTTATCTTTTCAGTTTGAAACAACAGTAACAATAATGGTATATTGCAAGGGTTGCTCCCAAATTCTAGTATATATCTTAACTGTATTCTCTTCGTTACCTTATGAGCAGTCAAAGCTCTTGTTTCAGCACATTCTTACACTTCTCCTTCCTATTCAATGATGCTATGTTTTTTCTTTTTTAACTAGGGTCTCACTACTGAGTCATAGTGATCCTCCTGTTTGTACCTCCCAAGGGCTGGGATTACAGACGCACACCACCATGCCCACTATCGCCGGCTCAGCGTGCTCTAGAGTGGGGCCAGCGCGGCACGAGGGGCCAGGAACCGACCCTGGCCTGGCCCCTGCGCTTCCTCTAAGCAAGCGCCAAATCCGCTGAGCTATACCGCTGGCCCTATGCTATGTTTTTCTAGAAAGTTAGATGGCTGCATTAGCCTCCCAACTGTTTTATCCACTTTTACGTTTTTCTTTTTAAGGTCTATATTCAATGAAACACTAATGTTTCATTAAACACATCCATCAATTCACATCTATTCAAATTTCTCTAGTAGCTCTGCATTTTACAAGGGTTGAAAGTCACATACCTGCAAGTCCTGGCAAGATCTACCTCTTTTGCTTCTCCACTCTTCTACTCATTCACTTTGCACTCTCAGCAGCTTTCTTTCTGGTCCTTGGATGCATTGGACACTTTGGTGTTCTGGGACCTGGATGTTTGCTTAACTTACTCTGGTAATCTGCTGTAAACCTTTATGCAAATGTAACTTTTTAAATAGGTGTATCTCTCAATATGTCAACTTTAAAAAAAAAAAGAAAAGGGGAAAAAAGTAATGTTTATTTGAAAGTGTTAATGTTTAATTGTCTTAATTGTTGGATCAATCTTATATACCTATATTTATTAATCTAAACTGATCTGATGATGAAAATATATAATATAACCATTGTTAAATTTAAACAATAAAATATTAAATCATCAAACAAATAAAGCTCTTAGGACAGCGAAAAAAATAGGTGTGTTTCATCCAATACTTCTCAAAAGTATGTTCACCCAACCTTCAAGTTGTTTCCTTCTCATCTGTTGCTTTATTTACATCAATAATCATTCATCACACTTTAACATTTGCTATACTCAATTTTATCTGCAGTTTCTCTTTTCCTTCAAATATGAGCCACATGAGGTAGCACTGAAACTGTGAACATTTATAAACTAGACTAGTCCCTGACACTCAAGAATTTCAACAATTTAAAAACTGGTGTGTATAATAATAGTAATATTAACAATGATAGCTAAAATCTTTGTTTGCATTTTGAGACAGGGTTTTATTATATAGCCAGCCCAGGCTGCTCTCAATTTACTGTAGTCCTCCTGCCTCAATCTTCTGAATGCTTTGAATGCAGTCATATGTCACTCCTCCTGGCTGGCTAAAATGTTGAACGTTTCCAAACATTAAAATCTCTTTCACAATTTGTGCTAAATAATCTTTCAGGTTCATTGTACACATTAATACATTTAATCTGAAAACAACCCAACAATATTTTCACACTTTACATATTAAGTAATTGCTCAAATTTCCAAAGTAGAGAGCCCAAGATTATTGTTTATTTTCTATTTTTTAGAAGTATATGCATATTTCTTCTCAATACAAAAAAATTAACATTACTCGATGCACTTCCTTTTGCCCCACTCACTTTCTTACAAAATTTATTATTTGAAATCAGTGATTACTTTTCTTATGCTGATTAAGCATTTTTTTCCTGTATTTGTTTTATACCTATGATAGCTTTTGTGGTTGTAACTACTTTTTAAAATTTAATTTAATTTTTTTTTCTTAGTACAGTGTCTCCAGGGTCTGCAATGTCTCACCACATAGATCAGACTCTTAGCGATTCTCCTCTTTTCAGGCTGTCAAGTGCTGGGGTTGCACACATGCCACCACACCAGTCTCAAATGCTGTCTATTTTAGCGTGTCCCTAGGGCAGGGTCAGCTCTGTATGCCAGAAATCAAACCCTGGCATCTCTGCTCTGCCTAAGCAGGTGCTTTAGTTCACTGAGCTATCTGGCCAGCCCTGTAACTACTGTTTTACAAAAGCAAATTTCATACACTTTTTAACATAGTGATTATATTTTGGTACCTTGAAAAATTATTAGGTGATCAATACATGGGATTATCCACCTTTGATAAGAGTATGTATGGTTGTACAGCTTGAAAAAGCAGTCTATTTTGAGTAGAAGTAGCATTTAGAAGTATACTGTCTTCTGTTTTATTAAGTTGAATGATACTATCTTGATGGCCTTTACTCAGGCCAAAATGTCTCAAGAAAGGCTTTTAAAGCACATCAGCTGAACAGTACAGAGTCACTACTTGTTTTGTTTTTAAAGATGACACATGAATAGGAGGAGCACTTTTGAAAGCAATATTTTTAAAGTACATTTACATATTATATTTTAAGCATCTTAAATTACCTACCCAATGTACTTCTAAATTTCTTATGAGTGCACACAGGTTTCAAAAGCATGAAAACTGATGGTTTGGAATGGAAAAAACAAAAAAAAACAGTTTGTAGTAAAATAGTAAAAGAAAAAAAAATCCTCCCTAACAAACATTATTTTGTCAGTCTGCTATCATGGCCTAGTGATATATATATATATATATATATATATATATAGTCATTATTTAAAGGTTAATTAGATATCAACACAGAGTATGGAAAAAGAAATTTGGGTTCATTAAAAAAATAATCACTCAAAATCCATATTAGCAAATCATAAAGAATTTAAAGATGATATTTTAAACATGATATTTTCTGTGCTATGTGGTCACATATTGGGAGGCTGATCCTTTACAACATTCATGTAATCTTTGAGGTTGCATGTGTGTTCAGGTATGGCTGAAACAAACATCCATGATAGTTCTCACAGAACAAAAATAAAACAAAACAATTTGACCATTGAGAACTCTTTCTTTCACAAATCTGATCACTGATGTCTTGAGAGAAATTCATGAACGAAGATCTTAGTAGATGACCAAATTGAAGTGCCATCATATATCCTTGGCATACTGCAAAGATACAGGTAGAAATTTTATTAAAACAAAATCATTTTATAGGACACCATTTGTCCACTAAATCTGCATGCACCTTTGTTTCGGCTCCAAAATGCCTTTCATTATGTCCATGCATACCTCTATTAATGTGCTGATTCTCACTGCTTGTGGATATGAAGACTAATCTTGACATTTGATGATCAGGTCAGCAAAAGTGTGACATCTTCTAGACTGGCCTATCACATGCTTGCTCTTGGTGTTTTTTTTTTTTTTTTTTTTTTTTTTTTTTTTTTTTTTTTTTTTTTTTTTTTTTTTTTCTTGGAAACTAGTCTTCATGTGTTTGAAATCAAAGATACATAGAGAGCCCATGTGTAGCTGCTCTGGCAGACAATGAAAATTTGCTCCCAGGCAACAGTCAGCATCAGCTAACAGCAATATAAAGGAGCCACTGCGTCTATTTCACTCACTAGGGCCTTCAATTTGACCATTGAGATCCACAGCCCCACTTTGCAGTGTATTGTAACTTTCCTGGAAACCCAAAGGACAATCGGTGAATATAAACCACTTCACTTACAGAACCATAGACAATTACAATGGCATTTGCTTTCATTTTAATCCATTGGACACTGATGTTTTTCACCCAGTAAGAAATGCCTGTATCAAAAATGAGCACAGATGTGGAATACTATCATCACAGACACTGAAGACAGGTGTCTACGGCTTTGAGCCTGGAGGCAGTCAATGCCTGGAGGGAACTCGAGGAACTCCTGGTAGATATTGAGGTAGCTGGGATTTGAGAATGGGGTGATCATTTTATGTGTTTATCATTGAAGCCATTTTATTTTTATAAATGGAAAACTGAGACAACTTTGGTATAAAAAGTAAGTAAGAATGATAAAGTTGGGCTGACCATATAGCTCAACAGACCTAGAGCACCTGCGTAGGCAGGAGCAGGAGCAGGGACTGGGGCTTTGATCCTTAGCGTGCCTCCCCGCCTTCACGCATGCTGAGATCCTAAGTAAAAATGCGAGTGGCGGTACACGCTTATAATCCCAATGTTTGGAAGGCTGAAAATGGGAAGATCACTGCAAATCTGATCTGTGTGGTGAAGCCCTGGAGACCCTGTACTAAATACATAAAAAAAAAAAAAAAAAGAATGATAAGGTTACAGTCATGTTAGGCAATAGGACAGCTGATCCTGAAGATTATTATATAGGGGTTCAGACTATGTGTCATTATATTACTTTACCATTTTCTTCAAGATATCCCCTGGTAAAAGGTTTCCCCCATTAGGAAAACAGACAGAACTAAACAGTAACCAATGTCGCTCCGCATGACAATGAAATATTCACTTGAATTAAAATTTCAATTATTAAGTCACCATTTGATTATTAAAACTTGCATGACATGTCCAGCGATTCATCCATGTCATGTCATTCAATCTGTTGATTTCAGTCCATTTATTTCCTAAAGAACCTTATTCATCAGAATAAAATCTTACAAATAGTCTTCCCTGATCAAAGCACCAGTGCCTTTTAAGATATCCGCATTTCAGCCTGGAGTTCTTTTACTGAAATGGCTGTAACAAAATTAGCTTGATTGTCAGGTTTTCTTTTGTTTGTTTGTAAAATCAAAGATCAACAACTATAAATGTTAGTTTACAGGTGTTTAATGATGTGGCATCAATAGTCCTTCTGTTTTAATTTCACTGGGATCTTACAAAGCCTATAAAATAAAGTAGCTGCAGAGTATCCTTTCATGCTGAATTGAAGACTAAAAGGCTCCTGATTTTGTAGCCTTAGCCATCACCTGCATTCAATCTGTTAATTAGAGACTTTGAAGAAGCATGACAGCCTGATTCCCTCAGAGAAAATGTTTAAATGAGGATTTTTTTTCTCTCTCAGTACTCATACACAGCTTTTCTTCTCAATAGATAATATGTATTGGATTGCAGGAAGAATTAAGTTTTTATATGCCTTACAGTAGACTATGCTGTGTGAATATATAGACACCGATGTATAAAGTAACACATTAGCTCCTGGGTGTTAACAAAATGGTAACCTTAAGGACAGAATAATAAGCATTGAGGCATTTATCATTGTTGCCCTCATCCATGTTCCCTGCAACTCTAAGGCACATAGTCAAAGAAGCTAATAAGAACAAGTCAGATCCATCAGTTCAGAATGTGTAGAGGACCCAGCATGAAAGTAAGTTAGACTTACACGTTTTTCCATGGCTTCCATTAATTACTGGTGGTCAAGCCTGGGTTGGCACAGACTGACATAGCAGAGAGCTTGTTCATGGCGATGGCGCAGGGGAGTTGATTTCTAGCGATTAGAACAGGGTGAACTCTATATCATTGTTTTTCATGAAACCAAAGCTTACCATGCTTTGAAGGGGTCACTTGCATGCTGTCAAGGGAATGGCGAATGATCGCATAGCATAGATGCAAAGCTGTGCCCTTTCCCCGGTATTTCTCACACTACAGAGCATTAATTTTTGTTTTGTTTTGTTTTGTTTTGTTTTGTTTTGTTTGTGGGACCAGGGTTCGAACTCACGACCTCGCACTTGCCCAGCAGGCACTTGTGCCTCGGAGCTATCTCCCCAGCCCCCGGAGCATTAATTTTAAGTATCTGGGGAAATGACAAATATCCTTAGAGCTTATTCCTAGTTCAAACCCAACGTGAAGGCTGAGTCTAGCTCCTGGGAGAAAGTGGAACACCAACCCGGAGTATCCAGTCACAATATTCAGAGGCACATGGCTTTCTTAGTATTGGAGGGAGAGCTGCATCAGACAGACCCTGTGGGGCCTGACAGGAAGGGCGCGCCTGGAGTAGCAACAGCCCTCAGCACTGGAGGAGGAGCAAGAAGGCGGAGAGAGAACCTTTATAGGGCAAGAGCGCCTGCAAGCTGAAAGCTGACTGTGCAGCCTACGTGCTAGAGACAAACAAACAACTGCCCCGCACCGCTAAGCAGAAGGGCAGCAAAAGATGGACGCCGATGATTTACTGACAATAAATGGTCAAAGCCACACTTTAGCTCACTTTCTTATGTACTGACTCAATCCACAACACGAACAGCTGGGATAAGGAAGAAAAACACTCAATTAAACAGTCCTTATCTCAGTTTATTGATCTACAGACATGATTGAAATTCAATTTAAAAATTATAGAGGCCATTAAAAGAATTAAGATGCCTTGCTTACAAGTGCCGACACTCCACAATGAAAGTAATTATTATGTACTGAAAACATGTACCAAAATAAATTTAAAAGGAATTACAAAAATGTTATGACACAAAAAATGTTTATTGACAAGTCGTAGGTAGTTGGAAGAATCATACTGAGACCTGAATCAGATGTTGAAACTCGGAGACAACTCTAACGTTGAACTGTACAAAATTGTGATTAATTGTTAAAGTATCTAATGACAAAAGCAAGCAAGATACACAGGAAACCCTCAGAAGAGACTGACTCATACCCACAGGTACTCAGAAACTAGGGACAAAGAAAAATGCAAACACCCTGGGCAACCACAGGGGAGACGTTTAACAGATGCGTTGTACATAAGTATGGGAATAAAAGCAGGGTGGCTCTTGGACCCAGCATTGCTCACAGCTCTGACTTGGTGGTCACCGCTTTGGGGGAAGCTGTAACCCGTGGTAGGAAGAGGCAGACTCAGCAGCAGTTTGTGGCTGGTGTCCAACCTCGCAACACTGCCAAGGGCCCGCTGTCCTAACTCTCCTCCCAAAGGGAGACAGAATGTCCAATGTGAGGTATTTATCAGAGAGGAGCTCCTCAGAACCAGGCACCAAGGAAATGATAGCCAGAGAGAGAGAGAGAGAGAGAGAGAGAGAGAGAGAGAGAGAGAGAGAGAGAGAGAGAGAGAGAGAGAGAGAAAGAGAGAGAGAGTTTCTAGGAGGGCAGAGGCTGAGGATGGGAAACCCTAGGTGGAAACCCTGGGATTTTTAACTCCTTCCTCTGGTGTCATTTGATTTCCCTACACCCTTACACCCATATTTTTCGTGTTATATTCATGCTATCACTATAGCACAATTTTAGTCCTTTTCTTTCTCTTTTTAGGCCTTTCGTTTGTGATGTGTTATTTTTAATGAGTACTACAGGGCAGGAAGTGTACAGTGAGAGTGAAGAGCCAAGATCTGACCGTTTTGTTTCTATACAGCTCCTCCCCTTAGGTAGTAGCAAAGTTATTCTCCTGGTTTTGTCAAAAAACGGAAAGAGCCCCTATGCAGTATGCACTACAGCACACTCTGACATTGTCCTGCTTTCTTTTCACTTTCTTCCCTCTGAATATTCCCTCAAATCCGTCCTCCTCCTTTGTCTCTGCTTAATACCAACATTCTCAGCCATAGTTAGTATCTTTTATTAATTTTATTGTTTAAGTTTTACATTTTTTCTTCATTTTTAAAGTACATATATGAAATGTTTGCATCCATGCACCAGAGAATAGGAATTAATTTCTTATGTTCACTTATATAGTCTTTCATAATCATGTCAGTTTAACCCTCCCCAAAAATCGTATATGCATAATTGCAACTCAAGCTTGCAATCAGCCTGTTACTTGGCTGTGACCTTTTAAACGTTTCCCTTAATCTTCAATTATATTTTTCTCCCTCTTTTTCTCTGCCCCACAGTGGCTTCTCAAAACTCCCTCCTTTCCTGATATAAAAATATCAGGGAGGCCCTCTCACCTTTTTCATTAGCTGTGATCGTCTCTCTAGATTGTTGTCTTGCTTTTCTTCTTCATCTTCTTTCCCTTTCCCATCCTCTTCATCCAAATGTTCTGGCCACATGAACTATTTCACTGTGTTTTCCTGGGCTAGGGAAAAGTTTGAAATTTTTAAAACATGTTTTAAGTTGTAAGACTGAGATGTAGTCTTTGCAGATGCTGGTGCATTTAATAATTACTGCTCTTTGCAACAGACTGACTGGAATTGATGCCATTATGTTGAGTAAATTGAATAGGTGAATGAAAAAAAAAAAAAAAAAGATAAGCAAAGCCGAAGTCAGATTACAGGGAAGCATGTACTACCTAGAGTATAGTAGCTACAGTGTAGCAGCCAAGTTTTCTATCTTAAATGATCTTCAACACTCCATGCAAAAGCAATGAGAAAATAAGACAACAGACGGCTCCCCAGAAGCTAACGTCAGAGCTGCTAGTGAAGGAGCGGGCCTCAGTGAGCACAGAAAATGTGGAAATGAACAAATGAGGGAATTCATTACTACCATGGTCAATGAGCTTAAAAAAATCACATAGGAGTTGAATTATAGAAGAAAAGGAAAGATAAAAACGGTAGCTTTAGTAAAGCATTAGAGATCATGAGTGGAAAGTAAGCAGGAAGGCAGGCAATGAGAAGCTCAGTGAAGGGATACAGGTATACAGAATCTTTGTATAGATGGTCAGGATTTAAGGTTGATTTGGTGGATCATGTACTCAGTGTTACCTTAAATTAAGACCATGGTACCTGGTCCCACAACTTCGAGATGACTTGAAACAACCAACCAAACAATTATAGAGCGAGAAGAAATGGTAAATGATGTAAAAACCAAAGATGTAAAATTTAACTCTCTGAAATAATAGCAAATCTAGAGAGAGAAAGGAATATCCTTGATGATAGGTTCTGCCCTAGTATGAATTGCTGAATCATTATGGTGGTCATCTAATACGGCTGAAGCCTTTAAAACAACAGCTTGGGGCTGGGGAGATAGCTCTGAGGCACAAGTGCCTGCTGGGCAAGTGCAAGGTCGTGAGTTTGAACCCTGGTCCCACAAAAAAAAAAGCTTATCTTCTCAAAGACCACCTCCCCCTTCTTCTCCAACTCAGCCCAGGGTACAATTTCCTTCCACTTGTCCTGCCACCTCCGGGAAGGCCCCAATCAGCTCCTCAGGTAAATCTAAACATCCTCCTCAAATCCCACCCCTGGTAAAAGGCCATAAAAGCCTCAGCCTCCCTTTGTTCCAATTCAGAGAATTCCTTATCTTCCCCGAATTCTCTCCATGTCCTCCAAGAAAATAAAGCCCTTTTCTCTTTTTCCTTCTGCCTGGTTCTCGGCTGCAACACTGTGAAAAACCTATCACTTGATGTTGACTGATGAGGGAAAAAAGGACCCTAGATAACCACCATAAGAAAGGAATCTTACCATGAAACATCCTAATGAGAATCACAGAAATTCACTGTAGATAATACTAACAGTGAGAAAAATATTCTCAATTTTTTTCAAAGCCAGCGTATCAGAAGAGCATTAGATCTCACCACACAAACCTTAAAAGTCAGAAGAATTGGAACACAGTTTTTCAAGTTCTAAAGGAAAATATTTGCCCATCCAAATTACTATAAACTGAAGTATCATCCCTCAAACTTGACAGGAAACATAAAAACTTTCCATAACAAAAGGAATCTAAAGAAATTATTACCATGAGACCAGCTCTGCAGAAAGTATTCAAAGGGATTTCACATAGACATGCTAAGAATGTCACGTAAAAGCTCAAATGAAACAATATATCTAAACCAGAGAATAAAAAAAAGAAAAAAAAAAAACTAGCATTGGAAAAATTATACAATGATCGGATTCAGTAGACACTTTTCAAAAATATACTCAGTGCGAGTAGTATTAAACAGAAGATCCTGCTTTGCAGGTTGAATCAAAGACAGAATCCAAGTACACAGTTCCTTTGGGAAGCCAGCCTCACTGTGCACCCCCCTGAACACACCACATGGGCGGAAAGTGAAGATGTGGAGAATGACCTCTGGAAGTTGCTATCTTATGTTCAAACAAGGTGGACTTCAATCCAAAACTGATAAGAGACAAAGTCTCTGTAAATGGTGGAGGAAACAACACAACAAGAAGAGATAGTGGTTATAAATATGTATGTACTAGTTATTCCCACACTCACTTTCATGTAAAACACCTACTACACATAAAAGGAAAGAGTGATGCCAAAACAATTATAGTTGGAACTTCCAAACAAATGAAAGAAACAACAGCGGTAAACCACATCATCCAATGAATGAATGTATCATATATCTTCAGATTGTTCAATTCAGCAATAGCTGAAAATACATTGTCTCAAAAATACATAGAAGTTTCTTCAAAATTGACATCTCAGTATATAAGCATTCTTGTCTTGAGATGTGTTTTATTGTTGCAGGGTCTCACAATGTACATCAGACTCACAGGGATCTTCCTGCTTTCAGTCTCGCCAGCACTGTATTATAGGTATACACCACCACACTCAGACTCTGGCCGGGTCAGCTCATTCTATAGGTGGGGCTGGAATGGCATGTGGCGCCAGGGATCAAACCATGGTCCCTTCCCTTGTCTGAGCTTGCCTAAGCTGGTGCTTTAGTCTGCTCAGCGATCTCACCAGCGCCAAAGCATAAGCATTCTTAAATAATACTGAAGGATTGGTTTGATCTTTTGCATGTTCCGGAAGACAGTGGAATGAAACTAGAAAGCAACAGAAAATCTACCCTCAGAAACTATACAAATTCATGGAGATTACATAATATAGTTTATACTAATCAGTGAGTTACAGAAGAAATCATGGAAGAAATGTAACAGTTCCTAGAACCAAATAACAATAGCAATACAATGTACCAAAACCTATTAACAAAATTCCAGCAGTGTTCTTTTCTTTTCTTTTTTTTTTTTTTTTTTGAGTTACAGAGATCAAACTCAGGACCCTCCACTGAGCCATCTCTCCAGTTGTAGGCAAGCAGTTTCATGGGGGAAGTTTATAGTTGAGAAGGTGCACATTAGAAAAATTGAATGATCCCAAATAAGTAACCTAATGATGCATCTTAAGGCCCTAAAAAAATAAAATCAATCCAAATCTAAAACTAGAACAAGGAAAGAAATTATAAAGGCTAAAGCAGAAATTAATGATACTGAGTCAAAAATTTAACAGCATAGAGGATCGATGTATTAAACAAGTATTTCTTTGGAAGCATAAACAAAATTGAGAGGCCCTTACCTAAAAGAGACATAGCAGTTCAGTTACAAATGAATACAACTGAATCACAATTCACACCATCAAAATGAGAAATGTCTTTCCAAACTTACGTTCTACTAAATTGGAGAAATAAAAAATATATTAATTATTAGACACAGAAGAATTACAAAAGTTAAAGAATATATAGAACCCACAAACAGACTAACAAGCACCAATGAAATAGATGCAGTAATAAAATATCTGTCAAGTAAGAAAAGACCAGGACCCATTGATTCATCACTGCACTTTATCAGAACTGTAGGAAAGAATCAAGGCTAATACTCCATGAAATTAAGAGCAAAAACAATGCCAGCCTCATTCCCCGAAGCTAACATGATGCCGAGTTTTGCAAACCCAGAAACTCAGATAAAGACGCAAAATCAATGAGTCAAGTAATCAACCAGTTTCTTTAATATGCTCAGAAATTTAAAAAAAAATTCCATTATAAAATGCACACACAAATTACAACAATTTGTGGCTGGGGAGATAGCTCTGTGGTCTAAGCAACTGACTGGCAAGCACAAGGACCAGATTTGATTCCCGGTACCACATGCTGTGCTGACCCCAAAACCCAGGTGTGCTGTGCCAACCATGAAGCTGGGAGTGGTGGTGGATGCCATTAACCCCTTCTGGAGAGGCTGAGGCTGGAGGATCACGCAAGTTCAAGCTGCATAGCAAGATCTTGTATTAAATGAATAAATAATTAATTTTAAAAAGATTTTAAAAAATGCATCACATTGTTAAGACCATCATGTATCATAACCAAGTTAGCTTAATCCTCTTAAAGATGATTTAACATACAGAAATCAATATACATAATACCTTGCATAATCAGAAGTAGGGCTAAAAATTCATATATTCTTCATGATATATGCAAAACAAACTTTCAAAATGCTGAATAACCATTCATGGAAAAATGTGATAAAATTAGGTATAGCAAAGTGTTTAAAATTATTTGTGGTAAATCAATAATATGTTACTGCACGGAGGAGAACTGTGTGAGTCTTTACAACAGAGAAAGGACAAACAAGTGCCCTCTCCGCACTTTGGCCAAGTAGAATGCAGTAGTTGGAATTATAGCCAGAGCCACCTTGCAAGAAGAAGAAATAAAGGGACAGGGACAGAGCAGAAAGAAGTAAAACTCCTTGTTTGAAGATGAAATAATCCTTTATCGTGAAGACACAAAAATGTCCACCAAAAGCATCTTTGAGACAATAAACAAATTTAGCAAAGTGACACAAAACAAAATAAAAATGTGAAAATTAATCCTATTACTGTACACCAACAATGAAACTGCCAAGAGAAATATCAAGAAAACAATTAAATTTCTGGTAGTTTAAAAAAAATAAAGAGAAAAAAAAAAAGAACTAAATACCTAGGAATTAACCTAATCAAAGAAATGAAAGACCTATGTAGTAAACACCATAGTGCTGTGGTAAAATAGATTAAAAGATATTACACAATGCAAAGATATTATTTGTTACTGGGCAAATGCAATAAATATTGGCTAAAAGGCCATATTACCAAAAATGATAACTAGATTTAATTAATTCTATTCCTATCACAATCCAAATAGCATTTTTAATGAAGACCAAATATGAAATTCTGAAATTCACATGGAACAAGAAAAGACTGAAAATATCTACAGCAAATGACTATACAAAGCAAAATAGAAGGCAGGCCAAATAGCTCAGCAGACTAAAGAGCCTAAAAGCAGGTACAGGGCTGTGGGTTCAATCCTCAGACGTGCCCTGCTACCCCAGCCCTTGGTGCATGCTGAAAGGGCAATGAAGACTAGGGATGGTGGTGCGCAGATGCAAACAGAAAAATCACAATGAGTCTGATCTAGTAGTGAAATCCTGACCACCCTGTAGACCTCCCCCCCAAAAAAAAAGACTTTGCAGTCCCAGGTTCTATATATAATACTTCAAAGCTAAAATAAATTTAAAATACATTCAAATACATGGTCTTTGCATAATAGACAAGTAGGAGAATGGAATAGAATTGAGAGTACAGAAAGAATGCCGTGCACAGCAACCATCTGATTTTTGAAAAGTGGTCTAAAGCCCTACAAAAACGACAGCATCTCTATGAAATGGTGCTATTAAAACTGGATATCTATGTGCTGAAGAACTAGTCTAAACCAATGCATTACCCTGTACTAAAATGAATTCAAAGTAGATCAAAGATATGCACTTAAAACAGAAAAATAGAATCTGTTGGATGGCAAAATAGAAGAAATTTGAAGACATTTGCATAGATGAGGGCTTTCTGAAATTTCACAGGAAATAATACCTTGAAGTGACAGATAAGATAATATTCTATTAAAAATAAAACTGCCAAGAAGCCAAGGAAACAGTCAAGAGAGTACCTAAGCAGTCAGAAAATAGGAAAAATATGGTGCATGGTTTTGTGTGGACAGGGGACTAACAGCTGGCTACCAGAAAAGGAAATATTTGTGGAAGCATTGGTCTGTCTATAATTGTTTGTGTTAGGTGTGACTCAGTGTAGTGTCCATTCACTCTGTTGTCTCAAGTATAACATGAATGTGGCATACAATTGAGCTTGTGATATTAGTGGTAGAATTAATATCTTTCTAAAGAAGGGGTTTGCCATAATAACACTACTTCTTAAGGGGTTATATTTCTTATATTGTGGTCTTTTTGATAGTTCTGTATATATCTCTACATCTCTGTATCTATATCTACATCTGTATCTATCTCTGTATATCTATATCTATATATTGACCAGTCCTACTCATCTTACTGTTCCCTTCTCTTTAGACCATGATAACTCCTTAAATTGTGACTTCAGAGTTTGTTAACTTTTATACCTAGAATATATAAAGACCATTTTAAAAATTAGACCACAAGGGGCTGGGGAGGTAACTCCGTAACACAAGTGCCTGCCTGGCAAGTGCAAGGTCATGAGTTCAAACCCCAGCTACAAAAAAAAAAGACCACAAAACTCAAAAGATCCAATCAAATGCTGGGCAAATGTGCTAAGTAGATGATTCTCAAAAGGAGAGGTATCAATGGCTAGTCCGTACATGAAAACAGAGTCAACATCTTTGGCAACTACAGCAATACAAATCTGAAGAATAAGGAAGTTCCATCTTATTCCAGTAAAAATGGTAATTCAGAAGACCTCAAAAAACATCAAATGCTGGCCATGCCTAAGGAAAAAGAAACCCTTCTAAATTGGCAGGAATGTAAACTAGTTCGACGACTATGGAAATTAGTATGGAGATTCTAAAAACTAGAAATAACTAGAAATTCCATCTCATAAAATTGGTCTTCTCTTTGTTCTTTCTGTAAAGCATTAAAGTCATCATAGTACAGTGACATATTCATATCCATGTTAGAGCACCAAAATTGGTAATTGCTAAATTATACAAGTGGCCTGTATGTCCAGGAGCAGATGGCTAGATAAAGAAAGCACATTGCATGTGTGCAATGGGTTCCTTTCCAACATAGTGAATGATACATTTGAGTGATAAAATAGATGGAGCTTGACGACATAACGTTAAATAAAACAAATCTGACACAGAAAATTAAACTTTACACTGTTTTACTTACAGGAGAAATCCAAAATATAATAATTTACAAAACAAACTAGAGATGAGAGGAAACAGGGAGTATGAGTGTGTGTGTGTGTGTGTGTGTGTGTGTGTGTGTGAGAGAGAGAGAGAGAGAGAGAGAGAGAGACAGAGACAGAGACAGAGACAGAGACAGAGACAGAGTTGGATCTGGAGAGGGGAGAGGTATGAAACAGAGTGAAAGTGATTGAGATGTGATAATCACATGTACCAACTCTGCAAAACAAATGGAATCATGTAACACAGACGTACACTATAAGAATAAAAGAAAAAGAAAGTGGCAGACAATATGCTTTACAGGTGGGTGATCTCTGTAGAAAGATAGCACATGAAAAAAAGAAGCACAGTAAAAATGCTAGAAGAAAAAAATTGTGCAACCAAATTTACTGCCTCACAGACTGTATCTCATCAGCATATCTACTATAATGCCCTAGAATTGACATAACTGAAGAAAGAGTTAGTGAACTTTTACTTAGGTCAGTACAAATATCAAAAACTGATGTA
>PVJA010024009.1:0-32343 GCA_004027025.1 Myocastor coypus | reverse complement strand
AAATTTTGTGACACAAGGGGGCTTGCCAAGTAGCTCAGCTGATTATTTTTTTGTGACAGAGTCTCAGCAAGTTGTAATGTTGCTGTGGTTGGCCTTGAACTTGTGATCCTCCTGCCTCAGCCTCCCAGAGTGCTAGGATTATAGGCATGTGGTGGCCACACTTGGATGGGAATTTTTTGTACATTAATACTGAATAAAAATGAAATACAGGCTGTGTAAGGAGAATCATAAAACTCTGATGAAAGAAATCAAAGAACTAAACAAGTGGAGAGACATTCTGTATTCATATATATAAAGACTCAAAATTAATGAGGTCAAGGGGCTGGGGAGATAGCTCCGAGGCACAAGTGCCTGCTGGGCAAGTGCAAGGTCGTGAGTTCGAACCCTGGTCCCACAAAAAAAAAAACAAAAAAAACAAAAAAAAAAATTAATGAGGTCAGTTCTTCCAATTTAACCTAGAGATTCAAGGCAGCCCAATCAAAATCTGAGGAAATTATTTTGTGGATGTCCACAAAGGGATTCTGAGACTTACATAAAAAGATAAAAGAACCAGGAGAGCCAACACAATACTGAAGAAGGACAAAGTGGGTGCTGGGGAGAGAGCTAAGTAGAATAGTCATTTCCCTTGCAAGCACAAGGGCCTGAGTTCAATCCCCGGTTGGGGTGGGCGTGGGGAGCACAGAGGTGATCAAGCCTATACAACTTCAAGACTTACAATAAAGCCACAGCAATCGAACCAGTATGGCCAAGGATACCACTCTGCTATAAACAAGGGGGAACTTGAATCATACGGAGCAAAGTGGATGCACTTTGAGCCTGTGATATTAAGCCAAGTAAGCCAGATGCACAGGCTTGAATATCACATCGTTTCTCTTAAACGGGAAGCCCAAAGCATAAGTACATCAAAGTGCAGAATAAAAGGTAAACACTAGGAAAGTTCTGCAAGTGGGAAAGGAATCCAGAGAGGGTGGAAGGGAGGGGGAGAGGGAGGGAGGCAGGGGTGCAGCTGCGCTAGGACTGTACTAGCTCCACGTGATGAATGTGATCTTGTACTTCAAACAGGCACTAATACAATAAATATTTAAACAATGACATCAGCAAAAAGAAAAATAGGTCAGTGGAACAGAACAGGAGATAGATTCTTGTAAACATAACCAAAATTGAAAAATCAAAGACAATAAAGAGCATAATGGAGAAAAATAGTTTTTTTAAAAAATAAATGCTTCTAAAATAACTGGACGTCCTTACACACACACACACACACACACACACACACACCAGGAGGTGAATAGAAATCTCTGACCCTTCATCACAATTTTACTATGAACCTAAAACCACCCTTTTAAAAGACTTTGGGGCTGGGGATTATAGCAGCAGCATAAGTGCCTTGCCTGGCTGGCAAGTACAAGGTCCTGAGTTCAATCCCAGGTACCTCAAAGACTTTAAAAAGTAAAGAGAAGGGGCCATTGTGATCACTCAGCAGACTAAATGCCTGCTTAAGCAAGTGCAGAGACTGGGGTTCGATTCCTGGCACCACATGCCAGCCCAGCCCCTGGTACCACTAAACTGGCCACTGAGTCCCAGTGTGGTGGCACATGCCTGTAATCCCAGCACTAGGGACACTGAAAACAGGAAGCTCACTGTGAGTCCAAGCTGCATAGTGAGACCCTGTACCAAACACATAATAAAAAATAATTAATAATAAAAGAAAAAACGGTAAATCCAAAAGACAAATGATCTTATAGGAAAGATTTTTAAAAATATGACAGTAGTAGAAATCACAACAAAAATGGTTAATAGATATCAAACATCTTAAATTTCTCCTACATGAAGTTTTCATTTGATCTTAGTAAAAAAAAAAAAGCCATTGAAAATCTTAAAAGTAAAAGGCACATTACAAATATTACAACTGTATAGTCTGAACAAAGCAACATACTTAACTATTAAGTAAATTTATGACCCCAATTTTCTTTTCTTTTCTTTTTTTTTTTTTGTCTTTTTGAGACAGGGTCTCGCTATGCAGTTCAGGCTGGCCTTGAGCTCACTTTTGTAGCCCAGGCTGGTCTTGAACTCACATCAATCCTCCTGCCTCAGCCTCCCGAGTGCTGGGATTACAGGCGTGTGCCGTCACACCCGGCTCCCAATTTTCTAAAATAAAGCAAAAGCCTTTTACGTATGCACAGAGGAAGTATGGAAGGCCAGACACTATTGCAGGCTGAGACCTGTGGGTGACTCCTGGTTCCAGCACTGGTGTGACCTCAGGAAGTCTGGTCACCTATCTGGGCCTCGGGCTGCTCATGTATAGACTGACACTAAAGACACAGCCCAGTATATAGTAAGTGCTCAGCAAAAATCTTGGTGTCACAATTTCTACCAGCCGTTCCAAGAGAGGAGTCTCCACCTTGCATACCAGGGTACCCCGGGGCTGTCTGTCTGTCCTGGGAACACGGTGACACAGAAGAACACTGACACAGGCTTGGAGGGTGTGAGTTGGTTATGGAACTCGAGGTCAGACAAAACACTGAACTAAGGCAGCACGTATTATTCACGTCACACAGAGCCAAGGAGAGGCTGCCTACAGAGAACCCCAAAGCGCAAGGGCAAAACACGCAAAGTTGTGAATTCTGCTCCTGTCCTGGGCTGGCACCGTGCGATGCAGGGCACGGAGTCTCAGCTCTCACACTCTGAGGCTTGGGCAAGTGCAGCGCCCTTTTCCTCCCAAGCTGCCTGGGTGGGCTATGAATTCACGACCTCCTTGCCTCAGCCTCCTGAATATTTGATGTATTTTTGGCTTCCTGATATCGCCACTTAAACTGTTTTCTTTCGTTTTTTTGTCTCTTTTGAGACAGGGTCTCGCCATACAGTTCATGCTGACTTTGCGCTCGCTTTGTGGCTTAGGCTGGTCTTGATCTCTCAATGATCCTTCTGCCTCAGCCTCCCAGTTCTGGGATTACAGTCGTGTACTACCACGCCTGGCAACCAATGTGTTTTTGAACGTGAAACCCCATGCATGGAAAACAGAGAAGCAGCTGCATTCAAAAGCCCAGGAAGCCCCTGAGCGACTCAGCGTGGGACCTTTATTCCCTCCTTTTTCTCCCTCTCCCTGCCTCTACCCCACCTCAGGTGGCCCTGGGTATCAAGCCCAGAATGTGGCCTAGGCCAGGCACGTGACCGCCGCTGAGCCGCACCCCTCCCCCACCTTTCATCATCCCCCCCACCCCTTCTTGGTGACCCTGGCGCTTGTTCAGGTGGGAGGTCCCCTCCAGAAATAATCTCTCCGTTGCAAGCACATTGCACAAGCGTCTGCAGATCGATTTTTCTGACAGGGACTGAGCTCACGAGTGGGTGCCGAGAGAAAACGGCCCGCGCGGGGACGCAGGCGCTGACCCCTCGCCGAGATCAGTGAGCGCGCATGTAGCGAGGTCCAGGCGACATGGTGCCGGTGACCCCCGCGCTCCGCGGGCCCAAGGCAGCTTCCACGCTCAGCCGCACCTCGGGGGCTCTCACTTGCCACCCCGCGCACCAGGGCTGAGCCGCACAGGCTCCGGGTCCACGGCCCCCCTCTGCACCCCCATCGTTGGACTCTGGCTCTGCTCAGAGGGAGGGACCTGGCAGCAGGTTCTGAGAAGCGCTGCAGAGGCTGCCCGAGCCTGCCCCGGCAGCAGCCCAGGCTCGGCCGGCGACCCGCCAGGACCTGGCCCCAGGCCACCTGCTACAGCAAGCGCATCATGACTCAGCCTGCGCAGGGAGAGGCGAGGAAAACCGGATCAGGGATGGACGCTGACCCAGAGTCACTCAGGGCTCCTAAAATGCACCCAGTTGATGACAGCTCTTATAGCTATGAAGGGTAGACTCAGGGCATTTTTGTAATTTTTCTTCAGTTTATATTGCTGGGGCTGGCTTTGAACTTGTGGGTTAGGCAAAGTGGCCTTATTCTTCAGCTTCTGGGCAGCTGTGATTGTAAGTGTGAGCTACCACACCTGATTTAGGGAAAACTTGAAATCCTTTTTACTACATATCTACAATGTTTGGAAACTAGCATCTATTTTTGTTTTTGCAAGCGGGGGGAAAGAGAATAATATTAAAATAAATAGATAAGACACAAATTTAAAAAGTATTTCCTTCTTAGTTAACATGTCAGTGTATCTCAAAAGCCCTAGAAATGTATTTTCCATCTGAAGCAGTAGGCGTATTTTAGAACTGTGTCCTAGAAGAATAATCAGAAATGTGTGCAACTTTTTATGTTTAAAAATGCTCATTGGGGAGGGCGGGAGAGATAACTCCATAGCATAAGTGCTTGACTGGCAAGTGCAAGGTTGTGAGTTCCAACCACAGCCCTGCCAAAAAAAAAGGGGAGGGGGAGCTGGTGAGATGGCTCAGCAGTCTAAAGCGCCTGCTTAGGCAAGCTTAGGCAACTGCAAGGACCAAGGTTCGATCCCTGGCACCACATGCTGTGCCAGTACACCTCCAGGGCAGGCTAAGCTGGCAATAAATAAATAAATAAACAAATACTAATTAGGGTGGGATGTGGTGGTGCATGCCTGTAATCCCAGCACTTGGAGGCTGAGGCAGGAAGATGGTGGGGAGTTTGAGACCAGCCTGGGCTACAAAGGAAGGCCAGCCTGAGCTGCATAGTGAAACGCTGTCTAAAAAAAAGAAGAAGAAATGTTTATTAAGGTGATTTTAGGCCGGGCGTGGTGGCTCACGCCTGTAATCCCAGCACTTGGGAGGCTGAGGCAGGAGGATCGGTGCGAGTTCGAGACCAGCTTGGGCTACAAAAGTGAGCTCAAGGCCAGCCTGAACTGCATAGTGAGACCCTGTCACAAAAAGACAAAAAAAAAAAAAAGGTGATTTTAGAAAAATAGAAATAGTGAAGGCAACGATGGGGATAGGTTAAATAAACTATGGTAAAATCATAATATGGGTTCTTACCTAATTTATTTTATTTTACTATTTATCTGGGGCTGGAGGGGTACTAGCCACATGTAACACGCTACATTTCTGCCTGTCTAGTGATAAGGGACACTGTATAAGATTCATGATGACATGGGTGTTATATAGTTTTTTAAGGTACTGGGGATTGAACACAGGGAATACTGAGCTACACCCCCAGTTCTTTTTATTAATTTTATTTTGAGAAAGAGTCTTGCAAAATTGCCCAGCCTGGCCTCAGTCTCACAGTTCCCTCCCCTGTCTTTTGCAGGGCCAGTTCCCAGGAATGAGCCCTGGAGCAGAGGCCAGAGATCCACACTGACCCCATTCCTCCTCCAGCTAGGGGAGCGGAGACTTGGCTACCCTCAGGTCTCACATACTCAGGTCTACTTCCCCGCAAGTGGACCCCAGAGGTCCTTGCAGCTGGGTCCCTCAGAGAGGCAGGCAAGTTACAGGGAAACAGGGACTGGGACGGCGAGAGAGATGGAGCTTGAGATGTCACAAAGCAGGCGACATGGATAGGCAGATAGATGAGAAGAAAGGTGCCAGCGCTGTGAAATTCCTTTGTATTTTCCCATGTGTTAGGGATGTTCTAAGAGATCTGTAACTTTTTTTTAAAATTAAGCCCCAGGTTTCAAAAAGATGGAAGTAAGCATAGAAACTGTTCTGACTGCTTTGGGAGTTCGCCCTCCCACATCCACCACCAGGGCCCGCCAGGGGCTGCTGCAGGCCTGCACAATGGGTGACTGAAGCAGGAGGATTTCAGGTTCCAGTCCAGCCCAGTTGAGTTGGTGACTTAGTGAGACCCTGTTACAAGATAAAAAGTAATCATAGGCTGGGCTAGGGGTGCAATTCAGTGCAGAGCTTCTGGCTTTGCTCCCCAGGACTGATTTTTAAAAGAAGTAACAAAGAAACAAGAGCTGGGCACAGTGGCACATGCCTGTAATCCCAGCATTTGGGAGGCTGAGACAGGAAGATTGGCACAAGTTCGAGACCAGCCTGGGCTACAAAAGTGAGCTCAAGGCCAGTCTGAACTGTGTAGTGAGACCCTGTCTCAAAGAGACCAAAAAAAAAAAGAAAAAGAAAAAGAAAGAAAGACACATCAACCCTTTATGTAGGCGGTCTCTGTCCCTTCGCAGCTATACCACGCAGCAGGAACACTTCTTTGGCATGCTGCTGTTCATCGTTTGCCACTGTCTCTTCACAGACTCGGGCTCAGGACGTGCTGTGTCCTTAAATCATGAGTGGCCGGAGTGCATCCTATATCCCTACTTAGAATGCAGTCTGAGGCTTGCGGCAGGTAGGTTTTCCTTTTTATTTGTTCCCAGTGCAAGGTGATGTCTTATAAAAGTTATTTATTTATTTATTTTTTTGGTCTTTTTGTGACAGGGTCTCACTATGCAGTTCAGGCTGGCCTTGAGCTCACTTTTGTAGCCCAGGCTGGTCTCAAACTCACACTGATCCTCCTGCCTCAGCCTCCCAAGTGCTGGGATTACAGGCGTGCGCCACCACGCCCGGCTCAAAAGTTATTATTTTTTGATATCAGGGATTAAACTCAGGACCTTGTGCTTGCCAGGCAGGTGCTTATGCTGCTGAGCTATATCCCTCAGCCCTAAAAGTTAATTACAAAAAAAAAAAAAAAAAAAAAAATCTTATGAATAGGAATAAGAGCAAAACTGGGCCCGATTTATTAATTTATTGAACTTGATAAACATCATTTTGAGGAATAGATAGCCCTACCCAGTAGCAATGGCACAAAGAAAACATTCCACTAAGACACGTGGGCCAGACCTGGTGGCTGCACACCTGTGGTCTCAGTACTGAGTGAGCTGAGGCAGGAAGATCACTGCTAGTTTGTGGACTGCTGGAGGTACACAGTGAGTTCAAGGCCAGGCTGAACTACATAGCAAGAACCCTCTCTCAAAACAAAACAAAACAAAACAAAACAAAACAACTCTCCAACAACAACAAGAACACAGAAACAACAAAAACAACAACAGGGACTTCAGGGGCGCTCCTCCAGCGTCACGACGATTGAAGACAGTTTGAGACAGGCTGGAGGCGTCCCCTTCGGAGGTGCTGACGCTGGTACCTGCAGCAAGGCCTGCTGCCCGACTCCAGGCCTAACTGTTTGCAGTCCAACTCATAGTCCGTGCAGCTCAACCAGCAGAGCGCACAGCACAGTGGCTTTTAGTATATTCAGAGTTGCGGAGCCATTGCCATAATCAATTTTAGAACATTTTCACCATCCCCAAAAGAAACCCTCGAAACCCCTTTCCTGCTGCACCCTGCTCTAAGCAATTGACGATAATCTCCTGTCCATCTGCAGATTTCTCTTCTGGACACTTTACTTCAGTGGGATTGTGCAAGGTAAAGTTATTTGGGACTTTGGCTCCACGTATCTCGGAAGTTCCTCTGTGTCACGGTGCATATCAATGCTCCGTCTCTCGTTATCATTGAATAAATGCCCTAGTGTACGAGATGTGCCGTATTTTGCTTAGTTACTTCTCATTTCATGGCATTTGAGTTGTTTCTTCTTTTTGACTGTCAGGAGCGACGCCGCTCTAAACATTCATGGGGCGTGTACATCAGAGTTGCTAGGTTATACAGTAACTTTATGTAAATATTTTTGAGGAACTGCCAGGCTATTTTCCAAAGTGGCTACTTTATGTCCTCATCAGTATTATATACATGGCTCTACTCTCTCCCCGTCCGGATCGGCACCCCTTGCTATCTTTCTTATTTGTTTGTTGGCAGTGCAGGGGATTGAACCAAGGGCCTTCTCACTGAGCTCCGTCACTAGTCCTTTTTAATTTCTGATGCAGGGTCTCATTACAGCACTAAGTTGCGCAGGCTGAGCTCAGATTTGTAGTCCTTCTGCCTCAGCCTCCAGTAATTCTATGACTATAGGCTGGTGCCACCTCATCCTGTGTTTTTATCTTTTGTATATAAATAGCTTCCCAATGAGTATGAAGTAGTATCTCACGATTTTTTTTAAAAAAAATTGTATGTATGTATGCACTTGTTTATTTATTTATTTATATTATGGCCGGCTCAGCCTGCTCTAGGAATGGGGCTGGCATAGCATGTAGTGTCAGGGATCGAACCGTGGTCCGTGCGGCTGCCTAAGCAGGTATTTTAGACTGCTGAGCTATCTCACTGGTTCATATCTCATGATTCTGAATTTGTGTGTTCCTGCTATCTACTGGTATGGAGCGTCTTTTCTTTCTTTCTTTCTTTTTTTTATTTTTTGAGTCAGGGTCTGTAATTCAAGCTGGCCTCAAACTCGCTGGGCTCTTCCTGCCTCAGCCTCTTGGGTGCTGGAATTACATGTGTGTTCTATGGTTTATTTTATTTGACTTTATTTTTTTCCTTTTAGTGTTACATGTATGTCTACCATCCGTCTTGAGTTACTTTGTGTTATGGTGTGAGGTCGGAGTTCATTGTTTCACATGTGATATTCAGCTGTTCCAGTGCCACTTGCTGAAAAAACTCTTCTTTCTCGCACTGCATTCTCTTGGTACCCTACCAAAAATCAACTGATTATAAATATAACACCTCCTTTCTGGACTCTCAATTCTATTTCTCTGGCTTTCTTTTTTTTTGTGGAACCAGGGATTGAACTCAGGCCTCTGTGCTTGCCAGGCAGGTGCTTATTCTACTGAGCTATCTCCCCAGCCCTATACTGTCTTGGTTCTTGTAGATTTGTAGATAATTTTGAAACCATGACAGGTGAGTCTTCCAACTTTCTTTTTCAAAGTCATTTTGTGTGTTTTGGTTCCCTTGAAATTCTGTACAAAGTTTAGGATCAGCTATGCAAAGAAATTGGCAGGGATTTTGTTAGGGACTGCTTTACATTTGCAGTGTTGCTTGGGAAGTATTGCTATTTTATCAATAGCTAAAGGATTTTTAGAAATGTAAATTGCAAGGACAATGACGTTCAGGAAGAAAACAAATAGAACTAAGAGAAGTAAATGACTTGGACAACAAGAAGCTGCAGCTTTGGCCAAGTGTGACAGTATGCACCTCTAATCCCAGCTACTCTGGAGCTGAGGCAACAGGGTCTTAAGTTCAAGCCCCTTCCAGCACTTGGGAGGCTGAGGCAGGAGGACTGGTGTGAGTTTGAGACCAGCCTGGGCTACAAAAGTGAGCTCAAGGCCAGCCTGAACTGCACAGTGAGACCCTGTCTCAAAAAGACCAAAAAAAAAAAAAAAAAAAAAAAAAAAAAAAGCGGGGGTGGTGGTGGTAGATTCCTAGACTTGAGACAGAGTTGTGCTGGAGACAAAGCAGAACCGAGGAAAAAGGAGGTAAAGGGTGGTGGGATGGGAGGAGAACAGGAGCTCTGAGTTAATTAAGCATGGGACATGCAGGTCAGCAGCCTGAGAGCCTTCTGTCGTGTTAGAATCCCAGCTAGGACTTTTCCCCAGGGCCATCCTGTGCCTGGGACACAACCCATGTCCCTGCAATAAAGTCCTCCTTTTGGGGGCCTGGCAGGATGGCTCAGTGGTCTAAAGCGCCTGCTTAGGAAGGCTTGGGTGGCTGCAGGGACCGCGGTTCAATCCCTGGCACCACATGCTGCGCCAGCCCTGCCCTCAGGGCAGGCTGAGCCGGCCATAAAAATAAATAAATAAACAGCTCTGAAACAAAAATAAATAAAGTCCTCTTTTTTCTTTTCTTTCTTTTTTTTAGATAGGATCTTATACAATTTAGGCTGACCTTGATTATAGGGAGCCCTTTATGGCCCTTGATTTGGTCCAAGAAGTTTATATTTGTAATTCTATGGATAAGTTATTGGAATCCCATCAAGTTAACTCCAGTCTACCACTTCCAGTGTAACCCACGGCGAGAATAAAGACACTAAGGCATATTGATGGTTATGGGGACCCCTGGGGTCCTAAGTCCAGCCATGGTGACGACTATCTGGAACAAAGGCCTCAACCTGGCCTGAACCCTGGTTTTATTAGTCATGAAGGAGGAGTAGCTTGAGGATGAATGACTGAGAGTTGCAGGAAGTAGGTGAGCACTGCAAGCTGGGCTAGGCAGGAGGCCTGTATTTACCTCTGCGATATGCAGAGGAAAGGATATGCAGAAAGGGTAATTTGCATTATGCTACTGAGATAGTATCCAACGTTTTGGGATCAGTGCTTCTGCTCTGATGTGTAATCTCTCAAGCCCCAGAAAGTCATAGCCTCTGTCTCGAGGCTTGGTCCCAGCAGGCAGTGTGGAGTATTGGCTCTTCGTCCTGTCTCAACCCGGCTCATATTGGAGAGCAGCAGGTGTGGGTTATCAGGGAAACACGCCTGCCGTCTGCAAAGACTACCACCAGCACCTCAGCTAGACCAATATGAAGTGCTTAAGGCCAATTGAAGGGATGAGGAAAAGTCCCAGCCAGCTCTGTATCAGTCACTATAAGGAAATAAAGTCAGGTGCAGCCAAAACGGACGCGATTGCTCAGGTGGTCCTCCACACTTGAACTCACTATGTAGCACAGGCTGGCCTTGAATTTATGGAGATCCTCCTGCCTCAACCTTCTGAAGGCTGCTATTACAGGCCTGCACTCCCGTAAGTGGTTTAAATTCCTCTTCTAGCTTAACTGGTTTACGGTGTATTTCAGTTACTTGAGCCAAGATTCCTCCTCATGTCTTTGCTACTCAAGGACCTAGAAGCAGTGTTATTACCTGGGAGCTGGTTAGAAATGCCAGAGCTCCAGACTTCCACCAGACCTGTTCAACAAGAGTGCATTTTTGCTCTATGGTATGGGAGGCAAAAGCGTTTTGGGGGATGGGGAGACAGCTTAGTGGAATAAGTGCTTGCCTGGCAAACTCAAGGACCTGAGTTCAATTCCTGGTCCTGAAAAAAAAAAAAAAGGTGTCTTTGCTTTGCAGTATACCCTGCCATTGAGCTATGCAACAGTCCTTAGAGTCTGCCCTTTAAAAAAAATCTTTTAGGGGCTGGAGAGATAGCTCAGTAGAGTAAGTACTTGCTAGCAAGCACAAGGACCTGAGTTCAATTCCCACCCCTACCAAAAAAAAAAAAAAAAAACCCTCAAGTTGTTATACACAAACATATATTTGAGCCGGTTGTGGTGGTGTACACCTATAATCCCAGCATTTGGGAGGCTGAGACAGGAGGATTGGTGCAAGTTCGAGACCAGCCTGGGCTACAAAAGTGAGCTCAAGGCCAGCCTCAACTGCATAGCGAGACCCTGTCTCAAAAAAGAAAAAAAAAATGGGGGCTGGGGAGATAGCTTTGTGGCACAAGTGCCTCACTGGCAAGTGCAAGGTTGTGGGTTCGAACCCTGGTCCCACAAAAAATATATATATTTTATTTATTTATTTATGTATGTCTGTATTTGGTACAGGGTCTCGCTACACAGTTTTGACTCATAGTGATCCTCCTGTCTCAGCCTCCCCACTCTGGGATCTCAGGTATGCACCACCATGCCCGGTTTTAGAATCTGCATTTTAACAAGATTCCTAGGAGCTTTCTATGCGCACAAAGTCCCGGGGGAAGTCACCTCATATCTGCCTTGGAAGGTATGGTATTGGATACCTTAGAGATAATATGTAAAATACTCCACCACTTAGTGGGTACCCAGGAGGGCGTGACTGTGATAATGAGGACTGGACTAGAGATACTTTGGAATTACCATCTCAGGAAGACTTCTAAGAACAAAGCCAATGCTAGGGCGGCACCAAATTACTAACAAGTGCATGCACCAAAAAGACAAAACACATTTCTCTCAGGAAACAGGCTTCTGCTCCTCTCCAGGAACCTGTCGGGTTAGTCAGCACAGGTATTGACACTGGAAACCATTAAGAAACCACCTCTTGGGTGTGGCGATTGGCTGTGAGTGAGTGAGTGATAGTCAACATCCGGGAATGCTGAGCAAGGCTCTCTGCGCCAGTGCAGGACATAGGCTGAGAGGAAGTGTCCTGAGCTTGCAGCTCCTAGTTGCTTTTTCAGGCAGAAATCTGTGGCCCAAAGGTCTGGGGGTGAAAGGAGCCGGGGAAGGAAGGGGAGAGAGGAGGCTGGGGCTCCCTGGGGGGGGGGCATAGGAAACCGGGTCCCTGCCCTTGGGAGAGGCCAGGCTGCCTCTGGCCAGATTTCTCAGCCCTGTGGCCTTTGGCCACCTTTGTGCCTGGGTTCCATCCACTTTCCAATGCTGGGCGGGCTGAGCTGAAGGGAACCTGGGGTGGTAAAGATTGTAAAACAAAATGGGAATGTGTGGGATTGGGAGATAGCTCAGTGGCTTAATAAGTGCCTGCCTGGCAAGCACAAGGTCCTGAGTTTGATAGCTGGTACCAGGGAATGTGGTTCTGGCCAGCTGGTAGCCCAGCTCAGCCTGCGGTGTGTGGGGCTGGAGGACAATTTTCTGAGATCTGGATTTTCATGAGGACTTACTGGTCGTTGTTTTCTAACTGTCCACCAGTCGATCCATCCTTACAAGTCTTCACCAGAGAAAACTTCTCTACCTCAGAACTCACACATACACTGCAGGCCTTTATACAGCAGTAGGAACCTTACCTTACTCAGTAAAACCAATGCTGCCACCCCAAGTGGCTGTCTTTGAGAAGGCTGCCATCAGCAGCCACTCTGTAGCCCAGTGGTTCTCAGACTTTCTAATGCCATGACCCTGCAATACAGTTCCTCATGTTGCGGTGACCCCAAACCAAAAAATGATTTTGGTGGCTACTTCAAAACTGTAATTTTAGCCGGGCGTGGTGGCTCACACCTGTAATCCCAGCACTCGGGAGGCTGAGGCAGGAGGATTGGTGCGAGTTCGAGACCAGCCTGGGCCACAAAAGTGAGCTCAGGACCAGCCTCAACTGCATAGCGAGACCCTGTCTCAAAAAGACAAAAAAACAAAACAAAAGACTGTAATTTTGCTACAGTTAGGATTCGGAATGTAAATACCTGATATGCATGATGTATCCTCATTGCTACAAATCAAACATAATTTAAACATAGTGATTAATCACAAAAACAATATTTAATTATATGTTGAGAAATATTTATTACTAATTCCAATAAATAACATTTCACCATGGCATAGCATGGGTTTAAATGTGTGTTTTCCGGGGGCCCGGCAGGATGGCTCAGTGGTCTAAAGCACCTGCTTAGGAAAGCTTAGGTGGCTGCAGGGACTGCGGTTTGATCCTTGGCACCACATGCTGCGCCAGCCTTGCCCTCAGGGCAGGCTGAGCTGGCCATAAAAATAAATAAATAAACAAACAAAAGTTCTGAAACAAGAAAAAAAAAAATTCTTTAAATGTGTATTTTCCAATGGCTTTAGGCAACCCCTATGTTTTGGTGGTTTGACCCCCGCCGAGGTCGAGACCAACAAGCTGAGAACTGCTGCTGTAGCCACTGTCCCAGCAATAGAAGCTAATTGTGAATCTCAAAAGCAGCAAGCCCCACCCCACATGCTTACGTCCCACCGCATGCGTCAAGTGGGTTTTAACTCATTTTAGCCTGACAGTAACCTCATGGGTTAAAAGCGATTTCACTGTATTTGTTGGTTTTCTTTTTTTTTTTAGACATGATCAGGAGATAGCCTGGGCTGTGAAGTTGCGATCTTCCTGCCTACCAGGGGTGGGGGGTGCTGGGCTTTAGGCATGTGCAGCCACACTCAGCTCTAATTTGAATCCCTATTTCACAGCTGAGGAAGCCAAGGCATAAAGAGATTCAATGAGGCCACAAAGGCAGTAAACGGTTGCATCAGTCAGCTTCTAGCACTGTGACAAGATGTCTGAGGTAATCAGCTTGGAAGAGGCAGGATTTACTTGGGCTCCTGGTTTCAGATGTGACAGTCTATGGTCTCTTGGCCCTATTGTTTTGGGGCCTGTGGTGACACAGCTTATCTTGGTAGGAGGCAAGTACTGTTCATATTGGCCGCATGCATACTGAGGAAACATCTTGCCGCCGAGCCCCACCCCCAGCCCTTGTCCATCCCCTCTCTGTGGAATCTAGACAACACACTGCTGAGAGACTGCACACACAAGGTAGTGCACTGGTGCCAAGGACCACAGAGGTGGCTACCAGGCCATCTCTGCCTTTGCATAGCTTGCAGTCCCATTCTCCCATCTATCTATCTATCTATCTATCTATCTATCTATCTATCTATCTATCATTTATCTATCTATCTGGCACAGGGTCTTATTACACAGCTCTGATTTGTAGTGATCCTCCCGTCTCAGCCTCTCTAGCTGTGAGATTACAGGCATGCACCACCACAACTGGTTTCAGTGGCCAGCATGTCATTCCTGGGATTCTGGGGCTGACATGGCATGTGGTACTAGGGATCGAATCTGGGTCCTTGCCTTTGCCAGGCAGGTACTTAGACCTCTGAGCTACCTCCCTAGCCCCTCTCTATTTTGAAAGCCTTTTGAGTTGAGCAAGGCATTATGATCTTAAAAGTGGGGGAAATGATGTAAGCACATGGAAGGTCACACGGGTGAGCTGTAGCCAGAGTATGACCCCAAGCTGACTCCTGGCCCAGGACTTTCTCTAGTCCCCTCTTCCCTTATCTGGACATCTCTGTGACTCAAAGCTACAACGTTCACTTAGACTCCTAACTTCCCACACTCTTCACCTCCCTTGTACACACACACACACACAAACACACACACACACACACACACAGTGTCATACACCCAGAAATCACAGTGAAATCAGCCACCGCTGCAAGCTCTAGTTTTGTCCAAAGCACTACCTGGGACAGAGCAAGAACAGCTCCTATCTACTCTGTGACTCACTGTCCTGTCTGCTGACTTGGACGGAAGCTTCTTGCCCCACCAAGTAGTTACTGGTGAACAGGAAGTTCTTGGCCAAGGGTGACGTCAGTCTTCCGGCTGGGAGAATGGGGCCTCGGGTGCAGCCTTCTTTGAGACACCCATTGGTCCCACCAAGGCAGCCAGCCTGTCACTGCACACAGGGAACCCTCAGCCCAGTGTCCCCGAGCACAAGGGCATGCAACCTCCACTGCTGGTAGCCTAGCTGCTGTATGAGGCAGGAGCACTGTGTGTGGGCCTGGAGTCTGAAGGAGGAGACTTCAGACTCTTTTGTTTGGTGCAACTGGGCCTTGACTCCAACCACAGCCCCCAAAACCTATTCTTCCAAAAACTCTGTACTAGGGCTAGCCAAATAGCTCAGCAGATTAAAGCCCCTGCAACCAGGTGCAGGACCCAGAGATTAAATCCACAGACTTGCCCCTGGGTGCGCTGAGATGACAGGTGAGACTGGACATGTTGGTGTGCATCTGTAGTTCCAGCTCTTGGGAGGCTGTAAACAGGCAGATCACTGTGAGTCCAACCTAGTAGTGACCTTGAACACCCTGTAGACCCCTCCCTAAAAACAAAAAAAAAACAAAAAACCCACAAAAAACAAAGAACTCTGTACCGCCAAATTCACTTCCGCAATCTGTCCCCAGAACTTCCTTTTCTGTACCCTAAGTTAGGACACGGGAAGAGGCACATCATCCGTGGGCCTTCCTTGAAATGGTGTCAAAGGACAAAAAAATCATCATGCCTAAGCACATCCTGGTCGTGCATTAGGCCTTCACATTTGATATTCTTTATGCCTTCTGTGGCAACAACCTGCCGCTAAGGGTAGGGTTAGAAGAGACAAAAGCCTCTGAGCCTTAGGAACTGTCTTAGTTACTCTTCTCTCATTGCTGGGACAAATACCCGACACTCAAAATGAAGGAAGGAAAGGTTTATTAGCTCACAATTACTGGAGGTTTCAGTTCATATTTGGCTGGCCCAAGGCTGAGTGGAACAGGGCAGAGAACAGCCAGTTCATGGCAGCAGAACAGCAGCAATCGCGACAGAGGCAACTGACCAACCAGGGGAGCAGAGAGCAACAGCACTAGTCTGTCTCTCTGTCTCTCTTTATATTACATTCAGGCTCTCTGCCTCAGCCTATCCACCTTAGGCCACACCCATAATCCCAGAAGTACTTAGACCCATGGTCCCATCAGTACTAAAACACATAATCCCAGTGGATCATGAGTCAAGCCTCAATCTATAGAAGTCCCCACTCCATGACTGTATGCATGAGGCTTTGGGGGAACAACTAGACATAAACCATAACAGGAACCAAGGACACTAGTGACCCTTGCAGGAGGCTGTCCTCCAATGTCCATTTGACCTTCTTACAAGATTTTTTTTTTTTTTGACTGAATGCGTGTTCCCTACCTAATATCTGCATCTCCCTATCTCGTGAGTCATGGCCATATGTTTAAGGTCTGGCTAACAAGAACTTAGCAGAAACAACTGTGTCTTTCCAAGGCACCTTCGGGTCCCTATCCCTTCTTTCCCTCCTTCTTTGGCTGGAGCACGGACACCATGGCGCTCTGTCTTCAGTTGTGTGTAACCGACAATATCCTGGGAGGTGAACAATGAGCTGGAAGGTGCTTGCATCCCTAGTGTTGTGGATTAAGCATATGATCTCTGGGCAGGTCATACTTGGGGTGTTACACATAGGCTAGCCATAGATTTATAGTTCCTTCAAGCTACTATTGCTACAGCAGTCAAATTTGTATCCTAACACAGTGCGCTCTGAGGCATCAGGGCCATCACAGCTTCCTTTCTCTGAGCTTCCCCAGCTGTACTAGGTTGGAGACAACATGCTTATATTGTATGTGGTCTATAGGTGGCCAGCTCATCAGGCCATGGCCACGTAGACTGGGAAAAGGCAGGCAGGTGTCACCTCCCAGCAGGGCCCATCAGCTTCTCCCTCCCATGAACCTGGAAATGAGAGTCACTTGGCTATTCAACGTCTGATGATTACAAAATGACTTGCCCAGAGGTGTATGGCTGGCGAGGGAGGGGCCCCAATGCTGGCTGGCCGGAAGCCAGTGTCTTTTACACAATGTCATGTGGTAGACCTGGAGTGGTGAGCCAGAAGGTGTCCACCCTGCCACAGCCAGGCTGGCCTCTTGCTGCCTTCCTTTTGCCCGCTCAACCCCTGGCCTCCAGCCTGCCTCCCTCTGACCACTCCTCTCCCCTGCATCCCTAAAAATTCTCAACGCTTCTGTCCTAACATGATCCTGTCTCCGTCTCATCCTCAACAAAGGCTGGCTTCGTTCTTGCTCCTGAGAGCTACCTTATCCAGAGAAGCCAGCTGGTTCGCTCCTTTTATTTATTTATTTTTTTCAGAGAGAGAAACAAAAGGCTCACACCTCAGGGCTCAGCCTGCTGGGTTCTGGAGTAGTGTCTGCACCCACAGCCTGTCTAGCTCAGTTCCCAGAGGCCTCGGGGTAGGACTATGTCTTCACACGCTGAGCTGAGTGGTGTGCACCGTCAGCTCTCTATGGAAAACAAACAGCTGTCATGCAAAGATGAGGAAGCTCCGGCTCTGGGAGCTCTGCCTCTGAGCTCCAAGGTGCAGGCCCGAGGTCTTGGCCAGTTAGCACACGAGCTCATGTCCCCGACACCACCCACAGCGGCTGTGCGGGGCGATGATCCTGCGTGCTCTGGCCTCTGAGCAATCGCGGTGAGCATGCGTGTGAATGTGTGAGGGAGTGAGTCTGGTGGGGCCTCTCTGACTTCATCTCGGGTTATGAAAATAATCTAGAGTCACCTCTCACTTCTGGGGAGTGAGTGATTCTGAAAGGAAAATCAAAGGCCCATGCAGAAGGCACACTGGCATCTCGGAGATCAGGAGATAAACAAGAATGTGTATGTTTATCAAAAGAGGAATGATTTTCCTGAGGACTGGCTCAGCTCCAGGAAAGCTGTACCCACTCTTCGTTCCTTCCTCTGCTTCGTGCACCCATTCACGCTTCCCAGCCCAGTCCAGCGCTACACCCTTGCGAAACTTTTCTCTACCTTCAGAAGTTCTCCCAAAGCACATCACCGGCATGACAGAGGACTGTGTGTGACTGTCATCACACAGGTGACTTATTTCCGGTCAAGTGACTGATGGAGAGCTGGTGTTGACACAGAGGGTGTGTGGGAAGAAAGGGCAGAGAAGAAAGAGGACTGGTGGTCTGAGATACAATATCCAAGGCAAAGGAGGCCACAGACAGGGCCAGAAGTAAATTGGTAACAAAAAGCTAATGAGGGCTGGGGGTGCGGCTCACTGGTAGAGTGCGTGCCTGACCTATCTGAGTTATTGGGTTCCATCCCCAGCACTGGGGGGGGGGGGGCTGGGAGGTAATGAAAATAAACTGGGGCAGAAGAAATTCTCAAGGAGGTTAAGGACTCTGCTGGGCGTGGTGGTGCACGCCTGTAATCCCAGCACTTGGGAGGCTGAGGCAGGAGGATCAGTGTGAGTTTGAGACCAGCCTGGGCTATGAAAGTGAGCTCAAGGATAGCCTGAACTACATAGCGAGACCCTGAATCAAAAAGACAAAAAAAAGAAAGAAGGTTAAGGACTGGTGGAAGAAAATTTCTGAGCTTAAAGATCTGGGACTGTTGCCAAGCAGGTGCTAGGAGTTGATTTGGACTTCTCCAGAACTAAAAGCTAGAGAGAGAAAGAAGCAAAGGCTGTGGTAATCACCTCATCATTGGTACTACCTGTGTCACACTGCAATAGGTGACCAGATCGAACACCTATAATTCGCTACTCCCTCTACAGTTTCCAACTCCTGGTCCTGCCTCGTTCACTCCCTCGCTCTATGTTTTCCAGTATTGGGACTTGAACCTGGGACCTGAGCCATATCCACACCAAGCTATATCCCCAGCCTTTATTTATATGTATTCATTTATTTGTTGTTTTAAGATAAGGTCTTGCTAAATTGCTCAGATTAGCCTTAAACTTGCAATCCTCCTGCCTCGGCCTCCCAAGTAGCTGGCATGACAGGCACACCTCCCACAGTGCCTGGCTTGTACCTCACTGTGCCCAGTCTACACCTCTCTTTTCTTGCATTCTGTGGAAGCCTGGTGAGCTGCAGGAATGAGTAAAGGAGCGTCTGCAGCCCCGGGGGCTTGATCTGGGAAGAACGAAACCTGAATCTTGGTGAGGTGGCCGTCTGTGTAAGGGAGTGTAAGGGCCGTGGTTCCAGGGATGACGGTGGTGGCCGGACAGTTGCACAGCATTGCCAGGAAGTTTAGTGCTGTCCTTTCCCCTAATAAGAAAGAGGCCAAGGACAGGGACTCGGTGACCCTGAGATGGGCTGCGCTACAATTCCTCGAGTAAAAGCAGGCAAGACTCCTGAAGGTGTGAGGAAACTGATCACTGTTTTCACTCCTCCTGCCTTGAAGTTTCGTGCAGCGCGGACTGCCCTGCGCTCAGCGGCTTCTTACGGGGCTTCATTCTTTTTTTTTTGGTGGGACCAGGGTTCAAACTCACAACCTTGCTCTTGCCAGGCAGGCACTTGTGCCATGGAGCTATCTCCCCAGCTCCTAACGGGGCTTCATTCTGAAGACAACAGCGCCTAGTTAAGCCAGCTCGCAAAGCTCAACCGCCCCCATTTCATTAGGAGAGGGTGGTTACTGTCTGTCCTTTTCCTAGATCCCCTAATCCTAATCCTTTTCCTAGATCCCAGTAGCGTTGTTGCAGTAAGTCCCCAACTTAGGAACATTCGAGTTGGAAATTTTCACAGATATGAACAGATCACAAGTTATAAACATACAAACGAATTTCAGCAGTAGTAGCTCATGGGTCTGCCAGACATTGTCATAGCTGTGCTGCTGTGACAAGTAAAACTGGTTCATTTATAGTATGTGTGTATGTGCCTTTTTAAACATATATCAGACTTTGCGCCTGGCAGGATGGCTCAGTGGTCTAAAGCGCCTGCAAGCAGCTGCAGGGACCGCAGTTCGATCCCCGGCACCACAAACTGCACCAGCCCTGCCCTCAGGGCAGGCTGAGCCGGCCATAAAAATAAACAAACAAACAAAAGTTCTAAAAAAAACAAGAAAAAATTAAAAATTTAAAAAAAAAAACATATATCAGACTTACAAGGGACTCCGACTTACTAATTTTCTTCCAGAATCAAATACGTTCATAAGTTGGGACTTACTACAGTAAAGCCTGATGTGAGCTAGGAGGGCTTCCCAGCAAAAACACTGGTGCATGACACTGTTAAGGTTGGCAACTGAAATGTTTCCAAAGGCAGCCAGGCACAGTGTGTCGCAGGCCTGTAATCCCAGAACTCAGGAGGCTGAAGTGCAAAAGTTGCTATGGGTTCAAGGTCAGCCTGAGCAGCAATATGCAGTAGTGAGACCATGTCACTCACACACACACACACACACACACACCAGTAAAAGGAAGTCTCCAAAAAGCTGTGCGGTGGAGGCTTGGCCCTCAGTCCACAGCACAGTTGGGAGGTGTGGCTTATGGCAGGAAGTGACATCATTTGGAGTGTTCCCTTGACAGGGACATTAGAATGCTGGCCTGCTCCTCTCTATCTCTGCTTCCTGGCTCCCAGGAGGTGCACAGGCTTCCCATGCCACTCTTTCCTTCATGGAGTACTGGGTTGCCACAGGCCCAAAGCCACATGGCCAAGAGAACATAGACTGACCTTTTTTTTTTTGCCTTTTTGAGACAAGATCTTGCTATGCAGTTCAGGCTGGCCTTGAGCTCACTTTTGTAGCCCAGGCTGGTCTTGAACTCACACTGATTCTCCTGCCTCAGTCTCCCAAGTGCTGGGATTACAGGCATGCACCACCATGGCCCGGCTTAGACTGACACTTCTGAAACCATAATCCCAAATAAACCTTTCTCCCTTAAGTTTAACTATTTTTATTATTAATTAATTAATTAATTTTTGCAGAACCGGGAATCGAACTTAAGACCTTGCACTTGCCAGGCAGGCACTTGTGCCCCTGAGCTATCTCCCTGGCCCCAAGGTTGACTATTTCAGGTATCCTGGCACAGTGACAGAATGCTGGCAGATGTAGTCATTCAGCAGACAAGCGCAAGGCCACTGGCCAAAGGTTCCAGGTTGTTCCCTCTGGGGACTTCTTTCTCATGGCTGCTTCCCCAGACCCATCGCCCAGGTGTTCTTCCTGCCTTGCAGCCAAGAGCTGAGTGTCCAGGTGGGCACAGTGGTGCCTCTGCCCTTGCCCTGGGCTTGTAATTAGGGGATGCCTAGGAAGCTGTCATTTCCCTAGGATGAAAGGCCCAGCCCAGCCCTGTGCTTTTCTCACGGTGCCCTAACTCACAGGGGCGCCTCCGAGGAGGCTCATGGAGGAGCCTCAGCCTGGCCGAGGTCCCTCTCAGGGCTTGCTGTCCTCACCCTGGCTCTCCTGGCTGAGCCACCAAGATTGGGCTGTGGAGTCAAGTCTGTTCCTAGGAAAGTCTCCTCCACCAAGGCCATTCTGGAACCTTTGATTCCCTAGAGGCCTTCCCCTGTCACTCTGGTACTGTCTGAAGAACAGCACTGCCATGTCCACACCTGGCTCTCATGTGGAGCAGTGTGGGGCACTGGTCAGGGTCCCCTCTCTGCATGTGCAACTCCTGGGTTGCCAACAAACAATCTGTGTGACCGTGATTTTTTTTTTTTTCTTTCCTTCTGTATTTAGGACAGGGTCTACAGGGTCTCACTATGTAGATAGACTCATAGTGATGCTCCTGTTTTCAGCTTCCCAAGCACCGGGATTACAGATGCACCATGCCCTGTCTCAATTGGTGTCTCAATGCGTCCCAGGGTTGTGCTCTGTCTAAGCAGGCACTTTAGTCCTCTGAGCTCTCAAGTTGGCCCTTACGTGACCTCGGTTTTGTTTGCGGGACTGGGGTTCAAACTCATGACCTTGTACTTGCCAGGCAGGTACTTGTGCCATGGAGCTATCTCCCCAGCCCTGTGACCTTGATTTTGATAGAGCTTTTTTTCCCCCTAGTACTGGGGATTGAACTCAGGACTTTGCACTTGCCAGGCAGGCACTTATGCTCCTGAGCCCTGATGGTGCTTTAAAATGTGGTTCAGGATGGTCCCTTAGCACACAGTATTGAGAAATGATGCGTGTCCTCTGCATCCTTTGGCCACTGTGTCCCTTGGACAGCCAAAGCCAATCACTTCCCAGACTCCTCCAGGGGCCGTCCTGCCTCTCAGGAACTGCAATTTCCTTTTCTTTTTTGAGTCAGAATCGCGCTATGTACCCCGGCTGCCCTAGCACTCCTAGTGATCTTCGTGCCTCAGACTCCCCAGCACTGGGGTCGCAGCCATGTGCCACCCACACTGTTGAAATTTCTAACTGGGTCTTGGGGACAGTACGTAAATCACAGACCTGAGTCTGCTGATGGACCCCTCCAGTCACACTGCAGCACACTCGACCAAGCTCCTGCTCACCTTCCTGAGAATTACGGCATTTCCTTCGTGTGAATTAAAGTGACTGCATAGTCAGCTTCCGGTGCCCTTCCTGGTCTTTTCCAGGGAGAAGAATCACCTCTGCCACTTTCCCCTGGGGACCTCACTCTGCCGAAGTGCCACCTGCATGGATCAGAGACCTAGGCTGCGGACGTGTCACTGCCTCTCCACTGCCTCCCCACGTATGTATGTACGTGATTCCTGCCAGTCCCAAATAGGGGCTTGGGCTTTGTGGGGGACACCTCAAGCCTCAGCTCCTGGGGAGCAGCTGCCTTGGCCTCAGCCAGAGCAAGAGGCGAAGAGAGAAGAAAGGGGCCCAGGAAAGGGAACACTTTTCTCTTGCTAGGTTTGGACTGAGAAAGAGCCTCTCCCCCTTCTTGTTCCCTTTGCAAACAAATATTATCAGAAGAGGGCTGGGAGGTGACAAAGCTCTTACTCAGCATGCATGAGGCTCTGGGTTCCAGGCCTGATACACTCCCCCTCCAAGCCCCCCCCCACAAAAGACTTCAAAAGAGAGAACAAAGTTCTCCGGAAGGGTCTCCTGTCCTCGTTCCTCTTTTCTTTAGATCTTGCTGGTGGGAAAGAACAGACTTGACACCTTGCACGATAATAAGCTGAGGTTTGGAGATGTGTCTAACTTGAGACTCCTGGTGGAAGCCCAGTGAGGGCCCCTGAAGACTGCTGTGGCCTGCGGCCTGGTGGGGGCCGGAGCTCTGGCTCCCAGGGGCTTGCGCTGGCTCAGAAGAGGGATTACCCTTACCCTAAAGGCCTGCCTCAGCCCGCACTGGCAGAGGCCCTGCACTCTTAGGGTAGAAAAGGCAAACATACTTGGGGCACAGGAACCCTTGAGAGGGGACAGGAATGAGGAGGACCAGAAAATACCCTCCTCCACCTCTTGCCTATATCCCACCAGCTGGACTCAGGTATTTTGAAAGGCAGAGCTGCCAAAGCCTTGAGTGGCCTCTCCTGGCCCCAGGAGAGCCCTATCAGGCGCAGAAAAACTGGTCTCGGGTCTTCTGGGCAGAGCTGCCTGAACCCCCACAGACAAAAGAGCTTGGAAAGGTCATGTTTTATAAAATCAAACCCCAGCACTTTCAAAGATCATGGGCCACATGGGGCGATAGGTAAGGAGTGGAGGCAGCAGTTTTTTGAGGGGAGCTGCCCTCGGAATGGACCAGGAAGCGGGGTGGACTTTTTGTTCTCAGAACCATTGGATTTAAGGCTGAGAATATTGAATAGCAGTTGAGGGTGTGTCCAGCCCACACTGAGCTCGTGGGGTAGGGAACCCGGAGGACGTAAGACGCGGCCGCTGCTTGCCAAGGGTGTGAATCAAAAGAGCAAAGGGAGAAGCCATGGTGACGGCTAAGAGAAATGCCTGGGAAAGAATGAGACAAGTCAGGGCTGACGCAGGCCCTTTCCACACTGGCCCCAGTTCTGAACTGAGTGGAAGAAGTGGAGAGAGAAGGATTTGTACTACAGAAGGACCAGAGTGGGGTGGGCAGGAAGCGTCAGGAGCGCGCCAACCTCCCTGGAGGTTGGGGTGTGAGCTGGGGTCAGGACTCCAAAGGATTCTCTGCCCTCCGAGTTTGAGTTTTGCCTGTGAGTTCCTAGGCCTTGGGAGACGTGGCCTAGATGTGTTTTGCCGCACAGTTGCCTGGGAGAATAAGTCTTCCACCCTTTTGGAAAACTGTATGGCTGAGTTCAAGTGATTCTTTGGGTAAAGGAACAGCAAATAAACATTAGTCCTAAGGAAGACCTAAGGCCCCTGAACCCAGGGAGCCTGGCATAGGACAGTGTTGTACAGTGGTCACTGCCTCAGAGTCTGGCTTTAGATTTGGCTTTGGATCCTTCCCCTGAAGTCTCAGTGACAGTGAGACACTGTTCTTAATGTCTAAGCTTCAGTTTCTGCATCTGCAAAGTGGAAATAAAAAGCCTTACCTCATAGGTTAAGGAGAGCCCAGCGAGGTAGGATTTGCCACCTCCCTGCCGCCTTCCTGCTCATCCTCCCAATCAGTGCAGTTTGCACCCTCCTCTGTCTCGGCCCACAGCAGTTTGGACATCATTTGATTGTCCACGGTGCTGCCAGAGCCTGGGATAGCATGTGGCTGGTTCTGCTATCAGACTGTTAGGGTCAGACAAGACCTGAGGAGGCTTTTCTTTCCTTAGGGCACGGGTGTGGGGTGGGGGCTGTACCAGCAGCACGTAAGAGTCTCAGAGTAGCCCAGACCTAGGGTAGGTGCTGCCTTACATCCACAGAGCATGCTATGCTGGAACTCAGTGTCTTCATCTGTGAAGAGCAGGTTGGAATCAGACCTCTGGGTGACTCCTACTTTGTGGAGACCAGGAGGAACCCTCATTTAGGGAAGAGGCCTCGGAATCCAGCTGCCCCCAATACTGCCTGCAGAACCAATAACTACCACATCTCACGCAGGAACGCTGTGCTACTTCTCAAATCCACAGAGATGCTGCTGTAATTTCTAACTGCATACTAGGAGGCTTATGGAATGCACTGTAGTGTATCAGCATGCAGTGTTTCATTTATGGCTGGTCAAAGTACAAGCACAATTACTTGGAGGAATCCAGAAATAGTTTTGAAGTTTTAAAGAAGCACTTCAAAGCGTGGTCCTCGCGGAGCCTGTGAAGGACAGGCGAGCTCTGCCTTCCAGGGCCTGGCTGCTCATGCCAGCCTGAGAAACCAAGGACTCCTTCCGGGGCACACAGCAGCTGCTGTTGGTTTCTGAGGCCATGAAGACTGAAGGCAATGGGCTGGTGATATAGTTCAGCAGCCTAAGGGGCCGGCTTAAGCAAGCTTAAGCAACTGCAGGGACCGCAGTTCAATCCCTGGCACCACATGCAGTGCCAAAGAAGGACAAGAAACAGGACTCACGTCACGTTACCTCAGCCAAGAAAAGCTCTGAGAAATCCCAGGAGTCCCCTAGTTTAAATATCTTTTTCCAGCTGTGGTGACGTGTTCTTTGAATCTCTACTCTTGAGAGGCTGAGGCAGGAAGATCGCCATGGGTGTGAGGCTAGCTTGGGCTACACAGCAAGACCCTGCCTCAAAAACAAAACGAAACAAAACAAAAAAGTCCTTTTAGGAAAGTGACCTGTCACTTCCCCGTATTTGTCATTGTTTCCCACTACACATGTTTGCAGCACATGGGAAGTGGGAGGGGTTGGAATGTCCTCCAAATTCCCCGGACACCCAGTTCCCACCTTCGCCCTCTAGAAAAATGTGTTGTTTTGTTTTGTTAACTTTTGAGGAGGTCACAGACCCTTCCAGAATCTGCTAAGTGGCTGATAACCCTCTTCAAAAAGGTGTGTCTGTGGTCCTTAGGGAAAGGAACTGTTGTTCCTCTTGAAAAGAAAAATCATGGGAACTTTTTAGTTGCTCCATTAAATTCAGTTTTGAGTGGGTGAGGCAGGGCTGATTGGGAGGACAGTCCTTGCCTTCTGAGGTTATAGGAGAGCCCAGCAAGGTAGGGCTTGACAGCTTCCTGCGATCCTCCTGCCTCATTCTCCTGGGTCCCTGAGGGCAGCCGCACACATGCACACATGGGTGACGTGTCCTCGCGGTTCCAGCAGGTTCACCAGCCCCTGCAGGTCACAAAAACCTCTGTGGGGATTTATGAAGTTCTTCTTAGAAAGCTGCATCTGTGTGGGTTACCTTGGCCAAGTTTGCATCTACCTTACTATTTAGGTTTTGGGGAGGTGGGGGATGGTATCCATCGCTGAGCTACACACTCAGCTTTATTTTATTTTGAGACAGTCTTGCTAATGTGCCCAGGCTGGCTTTGAACTTGCAGTCTCTCTGCCTCAGTCTCCGCAGCACTTGTGATAGCAAGTGTGTGCCTCGATGCCGGCTGCTTATCTTAGTTTTTTACGGATGACTGCATGGATCTTTAAAAGTTCTATGGGACCTTTGCATATCTCAGAGAGAGAGAGAGAGAGAGAGAGAGAGAGAGAGAGAGAGAGAGAGAGACAGAGACAGAGAGGAGAAAAGAGAGAGTGAGAGAGAGAAGTTTTTTTTTTTTTAAATTTATTTATTTATTTTCTTGTTTCAGAACCTTTATTTGTTTATTCACTCATTTTTATGGCTGGCTCAGCCCGCCCCGAGGGCAGGGCTGGCACAGCATGTGGTGCTGGGGATTGAACCACAGTCCCTGAAGCCACCCAAGCTTTCCCAAGCAGGCGCTTTAGACCACTGAGCCATCCCGCCGGGCCCAAGAGAGAGAGAAGTTTAAAAGTGTTTATAGGGCCAGCAAGATGGTTCAGCGGTCTAAAGTGCCTGTTTAGGAAAGCTAAGGCAAACTCAGGGACCACAGTTCGATCCCCATCACCACATGCCGCGCCAGCCCCACTCCCAGGGCAGGCTGAGTTGACCATAATTAAAAAAAAAAGTGTTTACAGGTTTTTGTCCCTGGGCCTGGGCTGCTGCACATTTGGGGTCCTGATACTAAAGCAGCCCCTCGCCAGCAGCTCCCTCTCCCCTCACCCACTGCTGCCGTCGCCTTTCGCCTCAGCTCCTGCATGCAGCCCCTTCTCCTAGGGCACAAGCTCTGGCAGACAGGCCTGTGCGGCCTGCTCTTGCTGTGCAGTTTCAGGGTGGACCCTCCCAATGCTGAAGCGGGGCAGGAACGTTCCTACGCACATCCAGCCTCCCTCCTATCACCTGGACTTGGAAGCTGCCAGCCCTGAGGTCATTTATGAGCTTGAGCCTCGGCTGACCTGGCTTGAGCGTCCCACCTCAGGCTTGGTTTGCATGGCCATGGTCCTTGGGATGAGCTACCAGGACGTTGGACAATATCTCCAAGAATAAAATTTTTGGCCCTTCCGCTACCTGCACCCTGAGCTCCGTGTCCCGGTCCTCTCCAGGGAGCAGTGCGAGTGACTCTTCATCCTCTTGCCCTGCTGCCTGCATTCCGGTCTTGGGTTTCCAGGACCCTGAATTTAGGATTGGGCAAAGATCTGAGTACCTCTGCACATTCCATTTCCTCTGCTTAAGTATTTTATTTTACTTTTTTTCTGCAGTGCTAGGAATCAAAGCCAGGGCTTCAAATAGACTAGATAAGTACTCCATCACCAAGTCACACCCAAGCCCCTTAACTTTAAAGACTAATTTATTGGATAAATTAATATTTAGATGTCTTAGAATCCTAGGCAAGGGAAGACGTACAAATGAATGAGGTTTTGATTCAAGGAGATTGCTGTCGAGAAAGAAATGAGACATAAGTACAACACAAGGTAAAAACATAGCTCGATGTGTATACATGCATAGCTATTTGCTCTAGCTTAGTTAAGTGTCTCTCATGCAGCCAGTGACATTTATGTCAGAAAGGAGGGTGGGGGAGATAATGCAATAGAATAAGCACTTGCCTGGCAAGCACAAGGTCCTGAGTTCAATCCCCGGTACCACCAAAAAAAAAAAAAAAAAAAGTCAGAAAGGAAAGGATGGGCCAGAGTTAGAGAGACAATGAGGAAAAACCTTTCCAGGAAGAGAAGGGGGGTGTAAAAGAGCCCCCCAAACAGCAGGGAGGGCCTGTGTGTGAAATGGCAAACAGTTCTACTTTGCAAGGACCTATGGAAAGATTAGAGGGACAGCGGGAAGCCAGGGTTGGCCGATGGGTGAGTTCGAATGGCAGGCTTCAGAAGAGTGGGAGCAGAGATGGGGACCCACCCTGTAGTCCCAGCACCTGGGGAGGCCGAGTCAGGAGGACTGCAAGCTTGAAGCCCACCTGGGCAATTTAGTGCGATCTAATTTTATGAAAATAAAATTTAATAGAGTGGAGGGCTGGGGATATCGATTAGTGATAGGGTTTAATTCCCAGTACCACACTCAAAAGAAGTTTTTGACAACTCTTAGGGGGATCACTGAAGATTTTTGAGCAGGGGAGTCTGTGATGATCATTGCTGGATCTTAGATTAATTTGGAGAAGAAAAAAACAAAACAAAACAAAACACACAGGTTGACTAGTAGGAAATGTCATCGGGAGAGGGGACTGCCATCTCGGACTTTGCTGCCGCTCTGCAGTAGCAAGCTGTTCATGCTCGGTGATGCTGGAGGTGACCTTGGCCCCTCTGCTCGTGTCTGGACCTCCCCTGGGGGCAGACAGCATGGCTGTGAGGACCACTGGGAGGGCAAAGAATCCTAGGCTGGAATGATAGTTTTGGCACATGCTAGCTTCTCAGAGCTGAGCTAGCATACATAAACCAAGACAGTAACCAGCGCACACAGAACAGCATTTCCTGGCCGAGGAAACCATTTCCTTGCTCCTAGTGGCTTCCTTCCACCCTCGTAGCAATTTCTGGATTTTGTAAATGGGAAGACCCAGGCCTCAAGGCTGAGGGACTTGCCAGAGGAGGCCTGAGTGGCAGGCCCATCGCAGGCCTCATCCCCTGTGACCTGAACCTAAGCACTCGGCCAGTGCCCACTGTGCTGTTTCCTGGGTGGGTCTGGAAGTGGACAGCAGGATGCTTCCCAGGAGATCCTGTCTCCCAGGTCCCTCCACACAATTAACCCACTAATAACTTGACTGACAGCCTAGGTGAGGAAAAGACTTTTTGGTCCACTGCTGTTCCTAAACTTCCCCCTTGGTTCCTTCTCTCAGGTAAGACCAGGGTAGCAGAGTGGAATTTTACCCAGTCCCTCCCAAGCTCCTGCTTCTGGGACTGTTGGCCTTTAGGCAACTTTCAATTCTCCTCCATCACTTAAAAGAAAGTGGTGATAAACACCTGAAAATAGCTTTTGAAAGAAAGTGACTCTTCAGGCATAATTATAGCCACAAAGGGCTGCAGCTTTCTATAAGCAGGAAAGCCAATTCTAAATATAGCCCGCACAGTGCAGGCGGCCAGCTCCTGTCTCTGGCTGTGGCAGTGCTGCGCAAGCTGCAGCCTCCTGGGAGAGGCCCCGGGGCCAGCCTCTTCCCCACTGGGAAGGCCAAGGGCCTTCTCCACCCACCCCGCTGTCGAGGAGAGAAGATGTCAGTGCTTCGCCCAGTGTTCTGGAGGAGAATGAGAGACTTCTTAAACATGTGCAAGGACCCAGGGCATATTTAAAGACACTTACAAATGGTTTCCACTGTGGACTGAGGCAGAAGTTAAGCCAAGAGTTCCAGAAGGGAAGAAGGAGCTGGTTCAAAAGCAGAAGCGCCTGGGTGGGTGGGTGGGGCTCAGCAGAAAGCATGTTCCTAGGGGTGGGGGCTGCAGGTCTGACAGCCCACTGTCTATCCCTAGCTCAGGGCCAGGCACTGGACTCCCATATTCAGCCTAGTAGTTTGGAAATGCCAGTGGTTATGTCTGTACCAGGAGGAGGTTCTGTGGGTGGAATTTAATTAATTAATTAATTAATTAATTATTATTATTATTTTTTTTTGAGACCGGGTCTCGCTATGCAGTTCAGGCTGGCCTTGAGCTCACTTTGTAGCCCAGGCTGGTCTCGAACTTGCACCGATCCTTCTGCCTCAGCCTCTCAAGGGCTGGGATTACAGGCATGCGCCACCACAGCCCAGCTTCTGTGGATGAAATCTGGGAAGGAAAACCAGGAAGGCAGATGGCTCCCTTCACGAATGCTCTGGACAGGCACCTGTGCTGGTGTCGCTGAGGTTACTTACTTGAGGGCTGCTTTCACTTCCTCATTTCCAGGACAGGAAATGGGAAATGCAAAGATGGTCTCCTGTGTGCATGTGTGTGTGTGTGTATATGTGTATGTGTGTGTTTTGTATTATGGCTGGCTCAGCCTGCCCTGAGGGTGAGGCTGGCGCAGCCTGTGCTGCCGGGTATTGAACCACGGTCCCTGTGATTGCCTAAGCTTTCCTAAGCAGGAGCTTTAGGAAGATCTCTGAGCCATCTTGCCAGCCCCAGTTATTGCTGTTTTAAACACTCTGATTCACAATCCATCACCCCAGGATTGTGTGTCACACCAGGGTCAGTAATAGAGGAAAAAAAAAAAACGATAAAAACAGGGGCTGGGGAGATAGCTCCGAGGCACAAGTGCCTGCTGGGCAAGTGCAAGGTCGTGAGTTCGAACCCTGGTCCCACAAAAACAAAACAAAACAAAACAAAACAAAAAACAAAAAACGATAAAAACAAATACCAAGACACACACACACACACACACACACACACACACACACACACACACACACACACAAAACTATGGTGCAGCTCCACAGAGAAGTGTTTGCTTACCTGCCCCAGACCTAGATTCTATCCCCAGGGCTGCGAAAGAATTCTTTCATCAAGAAAGACACGAAAGGTTTGTCGGAAACAGTCTGAGAGCTCCTGGGCGGCTAGACTTAGGCCGGCACTGCTCTGCGGAGGATGGTTGATGGCGCGGCCTTGACAATGAAGAGGTGGCTTTATTCACAATTATTTCTAGAAAAGCATGCAGCAGAGAAGAACTCGGACTGTGAGGAAGCCCAAGATGTTTAGCAAAGACACTCAGAGAAAGTGGCTTCCCAGGTGGCTAAAACAGTAACTTGTGGGCAGAATATTAGCCGGCTGCAGAATTAATCATAGATTGAAGGCACTTTGGGAAACCAGAGAAGGATGAAGACAGCCCAGAAGCAGGATATGGAGGGGCAGCCAGGCAGGCCAGAGCTGGAGTCCTGCGTGCTCAGGCTGAAAGCCCTGGGGTACCTAAGGTGCGACCAGTCAGTAGAATCAGACGTTCCAGTCAGCAAAAGTAGACAAGAAAACGAATCTCTTTTCTTTGTTTTCCTGGTTGAAAACCAAACACAGTAGCCTCCAGAGGAGCAGATTCCGGGCTCAGGAGTGTTCCCCACAGACGCACGGGAGGGTGTAGACACCTCAGCCCGTGGCCCTGCACACGCATGCCCTGCTCCTCCCTGGAAGGGACAGGATGTGTGCACAGCTCCTGATTCCAGCCGTCAGGAGACTTCCTGCTTGCTCTAGCTTTCCAGTGACCCTAAAATGTCACTGGCAAAGCCCCATGATCCTGTCTGGGACTGGGCAGTTTTAAATCACTGGATGAGTCACAGATCAGTTTCAGCTGCTGTGGCGAGGAGTGACTGAAGACAGCACAGGGTCTGGGGGTGGGGGGCTGGCCCAAGGCAGGGTGGGGTTGGGGGGAGAGCTTCCCCTGAGCCTCAGCTGCTGAGCCCCCCATGCGCCTTCACACACAACAGAGACAGATTCCAGTTGGTCCACCATGTGCTCTGGAAAGCTTGACCTTAAACATAGAAAGGAAAAGAAAACTTGACCTTTTGTAAGAATGAGGGAACTAAAATTATAGCCCTGCGTGTATCTTGGAAGCTTGGAAAGCCGGGGATGCTGCCAACCCAGACCAGATCCAAGCTTGGAAATTTTATGCTGTTAGCACAAAAGGTTAGTGTGCTGCCCTGAGTGTGGACAGAATCTCCCAGGATCTCGGGTCCAGGGCATTTTCTTTCTTTCCTTTTTTTTTTTGGGCGGGACCAGGGTTCAAACTCATGACCTTGCACTTGCCAGGCAGGTACTTGTGCCATAGAGCTATCTCCCTGGCCCCTTCAGAGCATTTTCTGACAGTTCTAGTCAAAAAGGTTGGAAAATGCCCCTCAGTCTAGCAAACATGTACTGCTTTCCTTTCCAGAGCAGACCCAAGAGAACTAAATTGATCCCTGTCCTGTATTCCTCTCCTGGACCAACTACCTAAAACAATGGCCCATTTCTTCATGTTAAAAAATGGATCATGTCACATGATCAAGGGTCATGTGACCCTCAGTACTGGGGTTAAACCCCTAGCCCTTTTCTTTTTATTTATTTTTTTTTAAAACTTACTAAAAAAAAAAAAAAAAGCTAGTCAGGCACTGTGGCATATGCCTGTAATCCTAGCACTTGGGAGGCTGAGGCAGGAGGATTGATGTGTTTGAGACCAGCCTGGGCTACAAAAGTGAGCTCAAGGCTAGCCCGAACTGCATAATGAGACCTTGTCTCAAAAAGACAATCAATCAATCGATCAATAAAAATAAAACTTTCTCTTTTTTTATCTTTTTGAGATGGGTCTCGCTATGCAGTTCAAGATGATCTTAAACTCCTGCCTCAGCCTCCCAAGGGCTGGGATTACAGGCCTGTGCTACCAGGCCTCCTGCCTCTCTTCTCTTCTCCTCTCCTCTCCTCTCCTCTCCTCTCCTCTCCTCTCCTCTCCTCTCCTCTCCT
>PVJA010024008.1:0-32360 GCA_004027025.1 Myocastor coypus | reverse complement strand
TCTGTACCCACAGCCCTCCTACACCACCCAGCCTTCTGTACCCACAGCCCTCCTACACCACCCAGTCTAGGTTCATTTCTTGCTCAGTGAGACTTCGCAGTCATCTCCACACTGGATGTTTTTTGGGTATAATCCCTTCCCAAATTAGTGACAGCCTATCATTCAGAAATTAGGGCTTTTTTGGGGGGTTCCTTTCTGTCCCTCATCACACATGTCGCAGTTGATTATACTTAAATATTTAGAAACGAGTTCCGCTCCTTTCCAGGCCTTCAGGGCACGTCTCTTGCCCAGCAGTGTCCATGACAGCTGGCCTTCCTGCCTGTGGCCCAACTCAAACAGAGCCATGGCTCTAGAGCTTGCTCTAAGCCCAGTCACCCCATGAAGACTGCGTTGTGGGTTCCAGTCGGAGCTCCTCCGTCGGCCTTGCATTTTGGTCACCACCTTCCTCACCTCACCTCTCGCAGCCCCGAAGCTGGCTCCGTGTTTGTGGTTCTTCCCTTAGGGCACACCCCAGGCTGTTGTCCCTAACTGTGCAGTGGCCTGGGCCACCCTTGTGGGCCTTTCCTGGGCCTAGCTAGATCTACTTGCTGAGGTTTGTGGCTTATTTGAGAAGACTCGGCTTTTCGTGGAGTTTTGTGAAACACTGCCCTAGTCCTCTTTCCTGAAGAGAAGACCTATGCGTTTTCTCTTTATATTCATAGTCCGCCATAACTCCTGGTCCTGTCTTTCTATCAGGCTTTGAACCGCTCCAGGAAGAAGACCGGCCATGGCGGATGCCTAATTAGCACTGCGTGGTGCTGTGCAAGATTGCTCAAAGCTTAGCTGTGCCCAGCGAGGTTCCTGTTGCTGACCTGGGATTGGTGCTGACTGGGCTTTTATCCTCGAGGACCGCCGGTTTCTCCTCCTGCAGAGGAGACATTAAAGCTTCTGAACTAGCCTTCCCCTCGTGGCTCCATTAAGGAAGATCCGTGGTGGGCAGTCGCCTGGCCATGCTGTGAGGGTCGCGCCCAGGGTGCACTGCTTGCTACATGCAGGGAGCTTTGTCCCCACGCACAAACCACACATTTACAGGGGGTCTGGGCTTGACCAGTGCACGTGGCTACATTTAGGACAGAGCTCATCTGCTGAAAATTCCTCGCAGCAGTTTCTGAGAACCAAGGTTTTATTTACCCACTTAGCCCGCTAATTTTATATAAACAGACGCTAGGACAATGTTTTCTGAAAGCCACTACATAACCTTGCGAGGGTCACCGAATGAGGGTTCTCCATACGGGTGGCACGCAGCTGCCCGCATCTGTAGCATGGCATCCAAGACCAGCAGTTGGATGTTAGGCAAACTTCTGTTTGCCTCACTTGTCCTGCTTATATAAGACAGATGCAAACGAGGGTCACAGCTGCAGAGGGCCTCCAGGACTTGATGTGCTCTTCCCTAGAACTGCAGAAGCAGGGCTTGAGGGTCCCTGAAAGTTTCGTGCCCCAGAAGCTTGGTCCTCACCGTGGTGACCCCTGAGGCCTGGAGCCTTTGGAAGGTTGAGCTTCCTAGGGTGGTTAGGCCAAGGGGTGGGGCCTGGGTAGAAGGTTGCAGCCTCATGGGACTCCCGTTGGTTTCTACAATGGTAGTTGTGATGGAAAGTGTGATCCCTTTCGCATGAAACTCCTCCATTGTGGGGGGCTATGGTGTGTGCTCATAACCCCTCACCAGAAAATGGACAGATGGAACTGCCCAACTGTGTACTGTCAGTCTGCAAAACTGTCAATCTCCGTCCTTTAAAAGTAGTAAGCCCCTGTGGTAGTTGACACATCGTGTCAACTTGAGGAAGCTTGGCTAGATCAGCTCTGCTGGTTCCCAGCTGTGGGGACCCCCTCCTGTACGATGTGGAGGGCCTGCCCTGGGACATGATTGGTCCCACCCTGGGGTGTGATTGGTTCCACCCTAGTGCCAGATGGGCCACCCCCAAATGACTCAGCATAAAAAGTATATAAAAGGAGTTGAGGAAGACTTTGCTGGCTGGCCCTGGCCCTGTCCAGCCCGCCTGGCCTGTCTGGACCAGGTCACTGTACAAGGAAGAGAGAGGCTTGATGGATGCCACAGCTGTTGCTCCTCCTCTGCTCTTCATTGATTTCTGCCACCATGGCCTGCTGTCATTGGCCTTGGAGCTAGCAGAGTATCAACGGAAACCTCCACAAACTGTGAGATAAATAAATTTCCTTCCCTCATTTTGAGTGCTGGTATTTGTCTCAGCAATGAATAAAAAGTAACTTAAGACAGCCTCACATATTTAGTTACGGCAATCGGCAATACCTGAAACTCTGAAGCTTTAGAGATGGAAGCCAGTGGTTTCAACGATTAGCCCATGGATGGAGCTGGCAGATCTGGATGCCTCGGGAAATGCTACACATACGAATTTCTGCTCTCATCCCATTCGCATGGGCTTAACTCAGGCAGAGGCTGGAATCGCTGATCTCCCTGAGCTGCCGAGTTATCCTGTCACAGTCAAGATTAGGACGTGGGTCTGCTTCCCTCGACACGACAACATCTGGTCTCTGCGCTTATCTAACTGCCAGTGATCACTACCACCTCTTTTTCACCGAATGCATGTGAAACCATCACTCTGTCACTCACGTTGTCACGTTTCTTGGCATTCCTCCCAGCTGCATAAGATTCATAAATTAAACTATCTTTATATTTACAGCCTCATAGTTCATAAAATGCTTACAAAGATAAGGTTTTACTAGAGCCTTTTGGCACCTTTTTCTTAAATGTGCTTGGTACAGGTTCTCACGCATCCCAGGCTTGCAGTGATCTTGCTTTCAGCCTGATTATAGGCATGGCCCACCATGCCCCATTTCCGTGCCAGCTCAGCATGTCTGGGGGCAGGGCCGGCATGTCGTGTGGTGCCAGGGATCAAACTCAGTCCCTGTGCTCATCTAAGCAGGCGCTTAGTCTGCTGAGCTATGTCGCCAGCACACACTAGCACCTTTTATGGTAACTGCCATTCCGATTGTCTTGCACCCCTTTGAAATTCTTTCCTTGACTAATTGATCACCTGTCTAAACTCCATTCAGATTTTATTTCTCCATGTTATCCCAAGATGATATCATGAAAGACGTTGTCTAACCCCTGGCTGGTAGCCCAAAGAAAGACTATGGTCAACATTTTCCCAACTGGTACACTTATGAAACTGTATGTACACCAAGAAATCCTGCAGGAGAGCTAAGGTAGAACCATTTTCTATTTTTTGATGCTGTCTCCTTGCCTAAAGTCTGCGGCTTGTGCCTCCTTGTCCTCCACACCGCTCCGACAGTCACTTCCCTCCCGGTTTCCCATGGGTCGGCTATCGTCACATCATTCACGACTACACACCCACGTCACTCTTTATGTCCGCCACAGGTCGGCTCACAGAAACTAATGACCTCAAGCTCATCTATCTGCTGAAGACTGTAAGATCTGCAGCTTCTCTGTCAAGAAGGTGGGTCAGGGCTGCCAGTCACTTCGTGTCTGTCACTGTGCCCTTCTTCTGTTTCCTCATGGTCTGTGCAGGTAGACACCCAGAGCACCATCTCTGCACCCCTCAGGCCATGGCTGATTTGTCCACATTGGTCATCTGATCTGAGCTGTGCCAATCAGATTCCTTGCTTAAAATCAGTCCTCTGTCAGTGAGTGCCCAGACTGTAAAGCTGATATAGGGTTGAATCTTGGTCCTGACAATTAAAAAAAAAAAAAAATCCCATCTAAAGGGAGAATTCAGACAGAGTGGGAAGAGGGTGAGAAAAGAGAAAGAAAGCAAAGCGCATGGCGAGGTAGGTCAGTGCAAGAACACCTGTTGTTTTTTATGAGATTAGTTATTCATTCTTTCAAGTATAATTTGAAGTCCTATATGCCAGGTACTTTGTAGGTATAAAATACGCTTCGCCGAGTAAGGCAGTCTTGTTCCCCGACTCCACAAATCTACCTTCGCATGCCCATCACAGTAACTCCTACGCACCTGCATGTACCTGAGTGAGCTTGTTTCTTGCCACATGCCGACCGTGACTTGCACACAGCTCTCACTCTGTCCCGTAACAAGCTTGTCCTCCACTCTGTTCCAGCCCCTTCCGCAGAGAGCCCAGCCTGGAGCAGCAGCAGGGCAGCACGCCTGCTCTGCAGGGCCAGGCCCCTCGTAGCTGCCATCTGTCCCTCCTCTACCGCACTGCGTATCTGGCCCACCACCTTGGATTTTTTCTCAAAATTCCTCCCCTTCTCATCTTCTTTTTTCTGCTCCTTAGGTTAGGCTCTTGAAGCCTCTGCAATATTTTGATCTCTGGTTTTCGCGACTGTGTTTTGAAGTCTGCCCCTGTACGGGCCCATCCTCTACAATGCCACCCCATTCCCTCCTCAGGTCCGTGTAGGAGCTTGGCACCTGCTTCTAAGCACACAGACGACATTCCTCGTAGGGGTCCGCGCGTGTGCCCCCGCCCCCACTTCTGTTTCCGCCCGCTTCTCCTTTTGCTGCCCTCCCTCTGCCTCTCACTCCCACTAGAGAAAGCTGTGTCCCCCCACTTCTTATCTGCTTTTTATTTATGTCTTTATTTACATTGTGGGTTTCTCACATAAGAGAAATCACGCAATATTTAAGCATGTGTGTCTGGCGTATTGCCCCTAACGCTGTGATCTCAGTGCACACCCAGTTCCTACAAATGGCTCGGGTTTGTTTTCGTGGCGGAGTAGTACTTCCTTGTGTAAGTACCGCATTTGCCTCGTCCATGCAGCTGCTGACGGACATTTGGGCCACACCCAAGGTCCAGCTGCTGTGCGTCATGGTGCCCTAGACACGTGTGTGCACGGGCCACGGTAGTGTGACAGCGCTAGCTCGGTCGGGAAGATACCTGGAAGGAGAACCGTGATGGGAAGGCAACCCACGTGGCGCGAAGGGCCCCGTGCAGCCATTAAACGTGCAGGGTCCGCGCTGCGCGCCACCACCACTACCCAGGTCCCAGACATTCCTGCGCTGCCCAGAGAAGCGCTGCGCTGCCCAGCCGTCCCCTCCTCCTCCCCGTTGGGAGATGCGGGCCTCTCCAGGCCTTGCCTTTCTCCACCTTTCGTATGCCCGTTACCCAGTAGCCTTTGCGAGTGGCCTTTTCTCTGTGACGTGGACTTCCTCTCTTTTCTTAGGGTAGTTGTGCTCCCCTGCATGGGTATGTCGCATGTTGCCCTCCATCAATTGGTTGGTGTGGGTGTGCTTCCACTTTGGAACTACTGTGAATAAAGCTACCATAAATAGTCATGCACATATTTTTGTGAAACACGTTAAACACAGAAATGAAATTGGTGGGTTACACAGTGAATTATTAACTTTTGAGGAATTGGTAGTGTTTTCAGAGTGCAGCATCGTTTCACATCTTCCCCAGTACCCTTGGGGTCTCCACTTTGATCTCCTCAGCAACACTTGCCATTTTTCCGGCCCATGGTGATGGCCATTCCAGTGTGCAGAACGCAGTTCCTTGCTGGGGCTCCTAGTCTGTCCCTGTATAGTTCCCGAGGACTATATATCTTTTGTGTGCTTTGTAGTCATCTGCATATCTTCTTTGGAGAAGTATCTGCTCAATTTTTTTCCCCCTGTGGTGGGACGGGGGATTGAACTCAGGCCCTTGCACTTGCCAGGCAAGCATTCATTCTACTGAGCTATTTCCCCTGCCCCCTGTGGTTTATTTTTGATTGAGTCTCTTTTTTTGTCTTTTTCTTGTTAGATCTTGCCAATGCTAGATCCTTATGTAAAACATGATTTCCATATATTTTCTCCCAATGTATAAGTTATCATCTCACTTTGTTCATAGCTTCTTTTTTAATTTTTTATTTATTTAACACAGGGTTTTGCTATGCAGTTCAGACCCATAGCGATCCTACAGTCTCAGTCTCCATAGAACTCAGGTTGTAGATGTGTGCCACCACACCCACTTTTGGGCTGGCTCAGTGCGCCAGGGTTCTGGGACCAGTGTGGCATGCAGCACTGGGGCTCAAACTCTGCTCCCTGTGCTTGTCAGGCAGCTGCTTAGTCTGCCATGTGGATAGTTTCTTTCTATGAATAGGAGCTTTTATCTTTTACTGTCTAATTTATCTATTTTTGTTTTGTTACTTGTGCTTTTTATGCTGTGTTTAAGAAACTCTTGGCTAGTGAAAGTAATGAAGCTGTCACAACTCTTTTCTCCTGAGAGTTTGATAGGTTTAGCTTTTATTTTTAGTTAGATCTTCAATCCACTTTTAGATAATTTTTATACTTGGTGTGAAGGAGTGATCGAAAGCACTCTTGAATGTGTGTTGAGCTTTTCCAGCATCGTATGTTGAGAAGGCCATTATTTCCCATTGAAAGGTCTTAGAGCCTTGCAGACGTTTATACGGGATCATGATGCACGATTCTCACACAAGCCCTCAATTCTACACACACACATGGCACAGTTATGCCAGCGCCATGCTCTTTGGACTCTCAGAGTTTTGCAGTAAGTTTTTGTCTCCCTGTAGATGTGTTCTTTTTTAGATCATATACAGTAAGCTTGTGTTGTTACCTTAAACTTATTCTGGAAGATGCACATATCTGAATTTGATAGGAACAAAGCCGGCGGGCTCACAGTTCCCATTTTCAAAGCTTCCTAGTCTTCATGGATTACTCTTGCTTTTATGATCTTTGGTTAGCATTCAATGTGCATGGCTTCGGCTCCCGAAATGTCTGAGCATCTCTTTGAGGTTTTTGAAGTCCACTGATGCTGAACTGGGGCCCCACTACAGCTGCCAACTGTGCGACATCTTCCTAATGCTCATTTCTCCATCCAAAGCTCTCACTCCATGCACCACGGCTCCGTGTGCGCCTCGCTTCCTACTGGCCTTGCTCATACTGGCATTGTGTATCCTGCTAAAACTGAGAGCTGGACTGCCTTACTGTTATTTTTCTCTTTGAGATATATTCTCACAGGTAGGCAATAAATATTTCAATCTATATTTTGGCCTCAGATCCATACCTTGATGGGTTGTTAGTGGAGCTTTGCAGTGTTGAGCTTACATCATGTGATCTGCATGCTGTTATGATGCTGTCTCTTCATTTCCATGTTTAAGTGCTAATGGGAAATTTAGGACTCTAAAGACAGCATTAGGGTGATCATAGGAGCCAGGGGACACTTTATGCTTTTCTGTTCGTAATGCTTATCTTGTTGGCTAGGAGACAGCAAGCATTGAATTAGAATCAATATTTCTCTTCCTTTTTAAAAAACAAAACAAACCAAAAAAAAATCCCTTCTGTTCCTGGTTTGTTAAGAGATATTTTAAAATAAAGATCAGGATGGACCTTTATTACCTTGTCATTGTCCTTTGAAGTAGTCACATGCCATTTCTCCCTCCAATAGCTGACATATACGTGTGTGAGTGTGTATTTTTTAGTACAGACCATTTTTACAGTGCAGGGTGACATTTTATTTGGTTGTAGTACATCATACATTTTATTTCGGGCTGAATTTTATTTGCTCAGGTAGTATTTAGGGTTTTTCACATCTATATTCATAAGAACGACTTGCATGACCTTTTCAATGTCACTATTTGGTTTTATTAGTGACATCTCTTCTTGTTGTGGCCGTGCTGGTTTTACTGACCAAAAAGAAGCATTCCAGCGTGGTCTCTGCAGTGGACTGGTTAGTGAAGCTTAGGTTGGCTCGGTGCGGCTGCGTCTCCCTTGGCTCACGTTCTCCCATGCCCACCCCGCATCTCCACCAAAATGCCATGGGAAAAACTGGGCCAACTGCTGTAAAACCACCACGGTGGTCCGGCTGCCAGATTATAAGAACCCTGGCAAGTGGGAGTCCTTGGGTCTGCATTTAAGCGCCCTCATCCTCCGCCCAGGCCTGAAGTGCAAAGTCAGTCAGGCCTCTCTAGCTGGAACAGGCCAGAGCTGGAAGAAGGGAGATTTAAATGACACGAACGTTAAGTCAGGACATACTGGATGAAATCTGAATTATTTAATTTTCTGGTGCATATTTATTGCTAGAAAGTTCTAAAGAGACTACAGACCCTGCTGGAGCTTCTGTCAGAGGAACGGATTTGCAAAGCAGGGTTAGAGGAGGTCGTGATGAGCAGACACAGTGCTGGATGCTGATGCCTCCCGGCCCGGCTCCGGGCAAGCAGGCCCCGCGATGGACGCTTGGGGAGGAGCCGTGGACGCGTGCTTTCTACTGTGCTCTTGTTTGCAAACACCTTCCTTTACTGTGCTTTGGAAGGTGGTAATGACACATACCCCACATCTTGGAAGCAGGTCTTATCTTTGTTGATAGATACACTTTCTCACTGAAAATAAAAAATACCAGGAAAGAGGTTAAAAGAGGACAATGAGATGACTCGGATTGAGGCCCCAAACATCTAGATACCAAAATAAATTTGAGCAATGCAAAAATACAATTAAACATCATCATTTATAGTCGGGGGGACTTTTTCCCAGGGCCTAAGATTATTTTAAATATCTTGAGGGATAGGAATAGGGATATGCTGGCTACTTTTCTCTTCTTACTGAGACAAAACACCCGACCTAGACTGGAGGCAGGAAAGGTTTGTTTAGCTCACAGCTCCAGGAGGTTTCAGCCCGCAATCAGCTGGCGCCAAGGCAGGGGGCGTGATGAGGGTCATGGGCTCAAGGCTTCGGAAGAAGCAGCAAGAGCGAAAACAGAGGAGGGCACCTCTTTCCTCCTTTGTATTGTAAGCAGGCTGTCCCCCGTTTCTCCGTGGGGAGCGTCGCACTCACGCCACCTCGCGCCCTCCTCTCGCAGAGTGTGAGGATGTTTACAAAGTCAACATCCTTGGCTCCCTGCCCAGGCATGCTTCTCAAATCGATACAATGTATCTACCATTACAGGAGATTCAGAATTTTTACCTTGCTCACCATATTTTAAGTATGCTAGCTATTTGTGTCCTTACTTACCCTTTAGGTCAGAACTTAGATATAATTAGGGATATTTGAGACAGTCGGCAACATTTTTTAAAATTTATTTTTCATGCTGTCTCCTAGGTTGTTTATTTTAAACCATTTCCAAATTCATTGAAGTATAGTACCTCAGAAATATATTATCTTACCAATTACCCAGAGTCGTTTAAAATCACTTGGTTCACAATATTTCTAGGAGATTGTTTCTATGTTGGTGGTCAGCTTAGTGTGGCAGAAAGAAGTCCATTGGAGGCCCATTCTGACATTTGTCAGTGGCCGATTCAGCGCTCAGGACTTTCCAGTTAAGCTCACATCTTAAGACACCGTCCCCAGACGCAGCCCGTAAGAGAAGAATTTCGAGTGAGAACGCTTCAGCTGGCAGGAGATCCCAGCAAGTGTGTCACGGAGAAGAAAAGTGGGGCTCGGATGGGGACACGAGCCAGCACACCTGCATTAAAGAACAAGCTCCCACCGTGGGTCCGCGTGCAGGGAGCCTCCGAGAGAGGGCACCACCGCACCTCAGGGTGGGGCTCACCCGCGCCCTCCAGGGTCACCTGCAGCACCGCGGTCCTCTGCGCAGCCACAGTCCTCGGTGATGAGGAGCTGTCGGGCTCTCCAGGAACGGTGGGCTCGGAGGAGAAGTGCACAGAGCCCTGCGGAGTCTGCAGCCTTCCGGAGCCGGACTTGAGAGGAGGAAGGTCGCGGCGACGAGCGCAGCGCATCTGTCCCGCCTGGCTTCGAACCCGACCTGCCTTCACTCATCCGCGAGCTTGGGCCTCGTTGTCCTCCGTGCGGACGCTGTTATGCCCAACCTCGCGGAGCGTGGGGAGGCCTAAGCGAGTACATACAGGGAGAGCAGGGGCGATGCTGACAGGCGCAAGGGGCCACTTACTCTCCGCCCTGAGGCACATTATCCACCGCTCGTGAGAGTCCTCCTATGCCAGCCATTGTGGAGCTGGGCTGGAGTGGACGGCAGTGACAATGATAGGCTCATTGCAAGCTTCCCCTCCGCGCTTCTCCTTTTCAGGTAACGACATGTGGTAGGCTTGTGCAGTTTGAATATTTTCTAGGAGAATCTGGAGCTTAATATGCCATATACGATGTTGTGTAGTGGCGTGAATAAAAATAATGAGTGTTTTCTAGTGTACGCATGTGCATATTCGCCTCATTGGGGGAATAGTTAAGGCTGTCACTGAAACGCGGTTTGGTCAGGTTAGTTTGGCTCATTTTTCCCTTGAGACACAAAGGCCAAGCACCTGTCTCCCCAGGGAGCACTGCTGTGCAGGCCTCTTCCCTCCCTCGGCCATTGCCTCTTCAGTGCCGTCTCTGCTACTTCACAGGACTCTCCGAGCCCTGCCAGCAGGTCACATTACAGAAAAACACATCTATTATTTATGTGGAATTTGAATTTAATGTGATGGCAGAAAGCCACATTTCTAAGGTGGTCAAGAAGCATGAAAATGGCTAAGAGATTGCGTGGACATAAGCTATACGTTAAAGGCATGAAGATGCACTTTGCTCCAAGAATGGCAGAAGAGGGCTTTGAAGCCCTCTGATCATGCCCTGATCCATCAGCCCTTACCCACACCCATGTGGGGCCGGGCCTCCCAGGTCGGTAAGAAAACACAGCGGTGGGGGGCAGCTGTTTCTGCCGCCTGACTCATCTAGTCTGAGAGACCAGGCTGGAGACTGCAAAAGCCAGAAATTTACCATTTCACTCAAACATTTTAGAAACCATCTCCCTAAGTATGAAATAGCTTCAGGGAACGGCATTTTCTGCTAGTTTGTCGCTAAGTATTTGAGTTTGAGATTTTCAAGGGAGCCTAGAGATTTCTTAGCAAACTGCAAGGATTTCCAAGGATGCTTTTATTTATTTATTTATTTATTTATTTATTTATTTATTTATTTATTTATTTATTTATTTGGTGGTACCAGGAATCAAACTTAGGACCTTGCACTTGCTGGGCAAGCACTTACTCCATTGAGCTATCTTCCCCGTTACTCCATTGAGCTATCTTCCCCGCCCTTCCAAGGATACTTAAAAAAAAAAAAAAAATCAAAAAAAGCAGCCATGTACTATTCTTGCTTAACTTGGAGAAATTCAATGACATCTCTTTATGCCCTCTATTTATTTTGCTAGACATTAAATTTTTCATGGCTGCCTGCTCAATAATTCAAGTTGAGCTTAAAATGGCCAGGTTTTACTCTCGTGGTTTATTGGTGGGGAACTGAGGACTTAACAAAATGACAGCCATGAAAATCCCCAGGTCCCATCCAGCTGGGCACACAGAGTACTGTCCGCAGCAGAAAGTGACCTCTGCCGGCTCCACAGGAGGCGTCCGAGCTTACCAACAGCTACAGGGAGTCGGGCAGCGAACCCTAGAGCACTGGGGCCCCCTGGACCCCAGGAGCGGAAGTGCTGAAAGGAAAAGCCTCCCAGCCCCCCCAACTGCTTCAAGCTTCCTTGAGATCCAGCCATGGCAAGGAGGAAAGGCTGAGTCTCCTGGGCAGGTGAGCTGAGATAGCTCACGCCTCTCTTCATGGTCGTATTAAAGATGAACTCTGAAATAAGTGTGTTGTATTGTTAAGAGTATATTTTAGAAATGTTTTGTCCTAAAAATGAATATATTCTTGGTATATAGAAAAACATTTTATGTAACCCTAAGGTTCATTTTTTTCTTTTGACTTTAAAGGAAATCAAACCATATTTCTGAGCACTGGACACTGTACCTAAGGAGGAGCAGCTCGCTGCAGTCAGGGGTTCGTAAATTATCCTGCAATGCACTGGCAGATGTGCAGGCTGAGGGAAGGCTCGCCACACTGGCTTGCAGTTTATACTTTTGTATTTCAATGTTGCTGCTATGTATCTTGTAATAAACATCATGGTTAATAGAACAGTGGTGATATTCTTGTCCTCTGAGTGCCTTGCACATGCTTCGGCTGAGCACAGAGATGGACTCCTGGCCGTGGACACAGAAAGTCCCTCCCGCAGGAGCCCGGGCTGTCCGCCCCTCCCCACCCAGCCCACACCGGGAGGGCAGCTGCCCCGCCGTTTAGTTCTCTGCCTTCCTTGCTGGGCCTGCTCGTGGGTCAACATCACATCACGTAGGAGAGCGCGCACAGTGAGGGACACTGTGGTGGCCCCCCCCCCCGGGCATACAGGCTGGCAACTGTCCCTACAGAGGGGAATTAATAAAGCACAGGGCTCACTTCTAAAGAAAAGAAGCGATGAGGGTGATAAAAGCCTTTGTTTATCTAGCTGCACGGACTCACTCATGCTAGAGCCCCTGACTACACCGCACCCGTCCTTAAGGACCAGGCAACACAGTGCGCCATCCCCGGCAGAGGATGAGGTAGAGCTCACGCACTGCATCACCAGCTGCTGTGGGAAAACCTAGGAGGGTGCTGTGCTGTGTATGCTGTGTCGCCCCAGCTCAGCCCTGGTGTGGCTTCTCAAGGGCCCCTCGCCATGCAGGTCCAGCCAGCCGTTCCAAGAGCTGAACGTTTGGATGGCAGATCACAGGAGTCCCCGGCACATGCATGTGCCGTGAATGTAGCCAGCAGTCACGGTAGTGCTGCCCCCACAGGAGGCCTCCCCGCTGACCCCTCCGGGAGCGTGTCCTGTCCTCAGAACTTGTTTCTCAGGGCTGGGCCCATGGTAGGTACCTGGAGAGAGCAAAGACTGCATCTGAGCAGAAAGCAGGGGAGGTGCAAGGACGTGCTCACCAGAGTCTCCTGGGCCTGGCACCTGCGCTCTCCTGTCGCCAGGAGCCTGTGTCCTGCCTGTAATTCCTGTTCCTTCGCTAATCTGGCAGAGGTCAGTCAACTGCAGTACAGGCAGAGCCTGCCCACGTTTTTCTGGCTTCCTGGCGCAGTTTTCTTCAAGTTCAGGTTTCTGACAGAGTAAATTCCACAGAGGTGTTGGCCCTAGGGCCACGAATGCATGGCGCTGGACGCTTCTGGAACACCCACAGATGCACCGTCACTGACACGCAGATAACTCTTGCTTCTCCCATAGAGGGCACGCACTCGGCCTGCAGAATGGGCTCCACCCGTGGACCTGCACCATGGAGCAGACCCAGGCTGCCCTGTGACACACGTCTAGGCTGTGAGTGTGAGACTCGTACACGTGCAGGGGCCCGGGAGGAAATGCAGAAGAAACCTAGAGGACGCAGATCGCTGTTTAGGCTGCCGGCTTTGTTCATGTTCAAGCGAAGAGGCACCGCCCCCCCCCGGCGGTGGGGGGTAGGTGCGGTGCGCGCTGGCGAGGCTCCCATGGGGTGCGGGGTGGGGCGGGGCTCCTGGGGCCAGGGGCTGTCCGAACTGAGCCTGGCTTCTGGTGGCGTGTGTGTGTGTGTGTGTGTGTGTGTGTGTGTGTGTGTGGTGTCTGTGAGTCTCTTATTTTGGACTGATTTTAGTTTCTGGCTGTAGGTAGCTCCCCACTTCCCGCTCACCCATGTTTTTAGTTGAGTTTCTCTCAGTAGCTCGGAAGAAGGCTCCTCTTCTGTTCAGCCATGTCGACCCTCCCCTGATGGTACTACTGAGTGGTAGTGGCGACAGGAGGGGCCTTGTTGGGGTAACAGAACACGGGAGAGGCCTGCAGGCCACGTCCAACACCGGCCCCCTCCTTTCCGGCCTCACGTGCTCCCTGCTTCCTGAGGACCGCGAGGCAGCCAGCTTTCCTCAGGGGCCTTGGCACTGCGAGGGTTCTGCTTTGTCACAGACGTCAGGGCCCTGGGGTGGTCACGGGGGACGCAGCCTCGGGAACCGCAAGCCGAGGGATGTTGTTATCCTTTAAAACAGAAAAGAAACAGACTTTGGAGAGACTGCGTTCACTTGGTTTGGGGGCTCTCTCTTGGAAGACGTGTTGGCACTGTTAGTTGTACTCGTTCAGGGGTGTTCACAAGTGAGTCTCCCTGTTCCGCGTGCGAGATCTCGCTGCCCCAAAGCCCTAAACTTGGTATTAGTCAGTGCACACCAATGCCAAGATTTGGTCACTGGGAATCTCCAACAGTTCGTATTTGACAGTGGGGAGAGGAAGCTACAAGAAAGAATAAGTGGCTAGAGTCTGCGTAATGTATTTTTCACAGGAACCCTAATTATCAAAAGAAGCTAAAACTTGGGGCTCCCCCAACCCCAGCGAATCCACGTGATTCCCTTCCTTTCAACTCCCAGGAAATGCTTGGCTCCAGGACCCTGTCAGAGGTGGAAGTAATCAAGACCGGGCTTTTCCCGACCGAAACGCGACGGTGGGCTGCACACGTGAATTCTCTTAAAGAAATTGCCGGGGGCTGGGGACTTTCTGAGCCCAACTTCCGAGCCTGCAGCTGGAGCAAGACGCACATCTGTTCTCTAATTGCACAGCATTTCCAATCAAAACAAACTCCACGGAAAGAGGTCCCTGGCGGTTGGGCTCAGGTTTCCCCTGGTGCCGCTCTCGTCTTCCGCCCGCCCAGGAGGCATGTTGTCCCCACGACGAGGCGCCTCGGTCGCCGCGGCGGCCCACGATGCAGCGCCACGCGCGGCCGCCAGGTGGCGCGCGAGGACCGGCGGCGCACGGAGGCGCACTTTGTTCTCTGCTCCGCTCGCAGCCCCTTTGTTTGATTCGATCGCTTTTCGGGGGCCCCCCTCTCTCCGCGGTGGTGCCGCAGCTCGCCCTTCACACTGAGCCGCCGCTGCTGGGCCGGGGCTCCGGGGCTCCGGGGTTCCGGGGCGCGGGGGCCCGGCGGCCGAGGCAGGAGGGTCTCGGCCTGCGCGCCTACCTCGCAGACGCGGTCCGCGGCGTCGCGGCTGCTGCTCCGCCCGCCTTATGCGCGCCGGTGCCGGGCACCGACGAGAAAGCGAGCCAGGGAGCAGCGTGCGAGGCGCGAACCGGACGTGCCGGCCCGCAGGGCGGGAGGGGCGGCGAGTGCGGCCACGCGGGGACACGGCAGGGGGCGCCGTGGAGCCGCCGCCCGGCCGCGCTTCCGAGCTTCCCGCGGCCGGACCTGCGCCACCCGCGGGGCGGGGACGAGCAAGCGGGCTGCAGGGCCTCGGGCTGCCCGGCCGGGTGGGACCCGGCGACGCCGTCCTGGCGCTGAGCCTGGCTGGGCTCCGTGGGCGGTGGGGCGGGGAGGTGCGCAGAGGGGGCACAGAGGGGAGGGGAGAGGAGCGGGGCCCAGGCGCACACCTGGCTTCCCCTCCCGTCCCCGTCTGGCGGCCTCAGTGCCACCAACCCTGAGTCCACCGGCCGAGGCTGTGAGCAGAACCCTGAGAAGGTCAGCGGCAGCTGGCCGCCTGGCCCTGCACGGCCTGCCCCGCCCTCTGCGCGACCTGTTATCCCGGGTCCACTTAGACGGAAAAGTGAGTCGCTGAAGACTTGAATCCCTGCCAAGCCTGCTTTGCAGGACGCAGGTTCTAGCCCTTGCCAGAGCCTTGACACTGCCACTGAAGGCTGAACCTGCTAGGCTGGCTGGGCTTACTGAAGGGCGAGGAACCGGCTGCGTTTAAAGCACAATTAGTGCAAGCTAGAAAAACTTCTCCTGAAAGGGAAACGTGAGTGTCCTCTAAGCAACCAACGGGCCTTCCAGGAGATGGTGAAAGGAGGCCCTTAACACAGAGCTGCCCCTTTAGAGGCTGGAGGGAAAGGCGCCTGGCCACCGCCAGTCTAAAAGCTCTGAAGACAGGCAGAAATGGGTTCAATCCCTGTGCACGCTCTTCAGAGCTGAGCGACCTCTGGAGGGGCTGCCTCCGCTGCAGGACTCCTCGTCTTCCTGTCAGCCTCAGTGTGCTTTGTGCTTCATGTTCTTGTCAGAAGAAAAGGCCACGGTGAAAACTGGGATTTATAATAATCATAATTGTCAAAATTAATTGAGCACACTGCACAGGACTTCATACTAATTTTATTTAGTCGTCAGAACACTTTTATATGGCAGATATTGCTGTGATTCACTTTTTACTAGTGAGGAAATACAGGCTTAGGGAGGTTTCCAAAGACTTAGCGTGACCTTGCTGACACACGAGGCTGCCTGGGTCCATCCTTCATAGAAGCCAGCAGGGGATGTATCTTTTGGACGAAATACACTCCCATAACGTAGTACCCAGGACCCTCCCTGGTGTGGCCCTTTATGACTGTTCAGCTGATGTCCTCGCTCCCAGGGCCCCCACTGACCCCCCTTCTGCTGCTGTCCAGCCCCCCCCCCCAGAGGTCCTGGTGTCACAGAGGCCTGGGGCGTGTCTCTTTGGGAGGTAACATCTGGGCCTAGCCTCTGGGCCTGCCTCTAGCGCGAGTAATAAGGACCTGCTCTGCCGTCTCTCCCCACACGCCGGAGGTGCTGTGTCCTCTGCTTGGAATCCTCTCACTTCAGCACAGCTCTCGGAACCTAACGTCAAAAATGTTTGTTGGAGTAATTAAGTTTTAAACACAAGGATGACGGGAAGGTAAATTTGATAGTTGCTGTCTGTATGTGGTCTTGCGCATCTTAAAAAGATGAAATATTATAATTTGATAAATCTGTAATCTACGACATTTGCATTAGTAGTAGCAGCAATAGCATCTGTCTTACTTGGCCACTTGCTATGGACCAGCCGTGTGCTAAGCGCTGCACACACATAACCTTAATTCTTGTAGCATGCGCCTGATGTCCATGCTGTATTAAGTGTTGTTCCTCCCTCTTTCCAGCGAAGGAAGAGGTTGATAGACAAAATCAGTGAACCTCCGATTGCCGAGCTGCCCAGGGGCTAATGTGGGCTCCTGCAGCAGGAGGGACCAGCGAGGGGTCATAGGTAGTCAGCTGGATCAGGGGAACACTTTGCTGGGTTACCTACAGCCCTGAGGGTCCTGAAGTCATGCAGGAGCCTGCTCGGGCTCTGTCCCCACACTGCCCAGTTCACTGGCCTCAGTGCTTCTGGTGGGGGCATCTTCAACACGCCTCAGGCCCCTGGAAGCAAGTAGCCCGGCACCTCAGCAGATGCATCCTACAAGGTGGCTGCTGACACCCAGCCTTAGGTTGGCCTGTCATCTTCATTTCATTTGTCCACCCAAACGATACCTCCATCAGTCACTTCTCTTCTCAAAAACGGACTCCAGCCTCCCATACTCTCCCTGCAAGCGCTGCTCTCCCAACCTTTCCCAGCGCTCTAATGTAGCTGTCCTGCCTGAGTCCAGCGCCACCTGCCTCATTCTGGAAATACTGACAAATCCTGCCAAGTTGGTCTTCTAATGGAGGGCAGTGGTTTCAGAAAATTCACATCCACACGCCACCCACACGGTCCTCTTGCAGCTCTGGCTCAGCAGTCTCAGTCTCTTATCAACTCAGGGACCCCACTGAGAAGGGAAGAGGGGCACCAGACCTTGAGGGGAAGCTGTGCATGGGGAGACAAACTGCACTACAGCATCAGGAAGACCTCTCAGGAACCTCAGATGGGGCGCCCCATGGAGGCCCGACTTGCGCATTCAAGGTTAGGAAGCAGGGCACTGGGGCACTGTTGCTGTCCACATCCAGGCAGCTGAGAGCAGTCAAGGTGGGATTTGTACCCAGGTTTACTGATTCTTTAAACCAGTGTCTATTTTTTTAAAGTTTGTTATGCTGGAAACTACCTTGCTATATACCACGATACATCAAGAATGCAGGGCCTGTCCCTTGCAGCTAGCACTGGATTGGCTCTAGTAGAGTCCCTAAGCTTCGTGACACTAGTGCTGACCCTCTGGAGTTTGTGCCTTTCAAGAAAAGTCATTACATAATAATATAGAAATAAAAAGGAAAAAATTCTGCAGTTCAGAAGTGACAGAGCCATTTGACCAGTAGACCCCAGAATACCCTCCAATAAGTAAGACCACCAAGAGGGTGCAGACACGTGTCGTCCTGGAGCAGCCGGTGTTCAAGCCAAGATCCACAATGCCACCAGGACAGTCACTCCCTGTATCTCAATAATTATGTCCTCTACAAACTCTTTGTATAGGCAATTTCTATACAGAAAAAAATGAATTAATTAAAGTAAGAAAGCAAACTGACTATTTGACATTATAGACCAAACTGGTTATTTTATTTTCTATTTTTAGTTTTGTCATTTAGCTTTTGTCTTCATGTAGAAAGAAAATAGATTTTTAAAAAGTTGGTAGAGACCAGTTGTCCATTGGGTATCCACCATAATAGTCAACACCTGCAAAGTTTGCTGTGTTCACGGGTCACAGGACTTCTAACCCCATGAAACACAGCATCCCATGAAACATAGCACCCCATGGAAATTCTAGCATAGTTTCTTTTGTTGAAACTGAAAACATTATTAAACCATAGGAGAGGATGGAAACCGTGTATAAGGCCAAGCCGTCAGCAAACTGTTTTGGTATGGTGTTGGTTCTGGTATGGTGTTGGTTTCTGTTTTTGAGATGATAAGAGAGTGACTCGGAGATCACGGCCGGGAAAGAGTGTCAGGAGTTCTGTGTTCATGGCCACGAATTTGCTGTTGAATAATATTGGATGAATCGTGTAAGCCTGGTTTTGTCTTACACAGATTTTCTGTAATATTGTAGTGAACTTTAGCTTAAGGCAGTAATGTGAGCCTGAATTAGTCATCTTATGTTTCCACGAATGAAGGCTCTTTAAATAAAGAAGAAATAATGGGGAGGTAGATGTTAAAATTGTATCTTGCATTCTTTTAGAACATACAGCAATATTTAACATGTTGTGATTATTTCATTTTTATCGTATGGGTCACTTAAGTGTAAGACATTACCTGTGTTTGCTCTCCCGGGATATGGAGGAAGAAGGGCTGAGAGAGGCCTTAGAACTTTACTTTCTATTCCACGATTCCTTAATTTTCAGTCTATTGTGTTTAAGCTTTTTGAGTCTCTTGGGAATCCATTGATGGCTACATGTCTCGCCTTGGAAAAATACAGGCATGCACTTGTCCTCTCCTGCTGTTCCCCAGATCTGGGACATCGGCGACAGTGTAGACTTACACACATCATAGTGCAAGATTTCCCTTCATCCCTACTGCTACCACTGTGTTCATGACATCCAAGCTCAGATGGAAAGTTCTTGGCTTCTCTGGGGTTTCTCACTGGAAAATGACGGCCTCTCGTCTCTTGCTTCTTCCAATGAAGGGTGAGAAGGATGGGCGTGGGGCAAAGCCAGGGGTCTAGGGACAGAACTGTGTGGCAGGCAGGAGGGAAGGGTGGACACCTGCCTTGGTCTGCAGGTCATCTCGTCGTGTTGAGGGGTGCAGCCAGCACAGGACACGTCAGCCTGCCATCTGTGCCAGTCTGAAGATGATAGGTCAATAGCATGTGAAAATACTCAGTTCTCTAAAATTTAAAAAAAAAATTTTACTTTAATAAATATCTTATGTAAAAACATAAAATATGTATTTATTTGGTACCATCTGATATTTCAATACATGCATAAATTCTATAATGTTTAAGTCAGGACAAACGTGTCTCTTCAAATATTCTTTTTGTGGTGAAAACACTCACAATCCTTTGTTCCTGAAGTGTGTAACAGCATCATTACCTGTAGTTGCCCTGCAGTGCTCTGGCATGCCAGGGCTTGTCACACCTGTGCAACTATAGCTCAGGCCCGTGGTGCAGTCTGGCTCCCTCGCTGGCCGCCCCACTCTTGGCTTCTTTGAGCTCTACCTCTCCTTAATATTCCACGTGTGGGTGAGGTCACGAGACCCCTGTCCGTCTGTGCTTGGCTTATTCTAGTCACCAACGATCTCTAGCTCTACTCGCTCTGTCCCGGCAGCAGGCCGCCCTCCCCTCTCATGGCCGAATTTATGTCCTGGGGTTTCCCCTCCATCCGTTGATGGGCTCTGAGGTTGTTTGTGTTTCGTGGTTATTGTGAATAGCACTGCAATGAACGCGTGAGGGTGGCTGTCTCTTCAACGTGCTGATTTTGTTTCCTTTGAATATGCACGGCCCAGTAGCTAGATCGCTGGACTTTATGATGGTTCTATTTTTAAACTTCTTAGGAATCATCACACTGTCTCCCATAACAGCCGTACATGCCCACCCGCAGCGTGCAATGCTCTGTTTTCTTGGTCTCATCACGAAAATTTGTTAACTTTGGTCTTTTTTGATAATGGCCAATGTACCGGAGTATAATAATATCTTACTGTGCCTTGATTTGCAGTTCTCTGATAATTACAATAATGGGCATTTTCTCAGACAGTTGTTGATTATTTGTCTTCTTCTGAGAAAGGTCTGTTGAGAGCTACTGTCCATTTTTAAATCAAATTATTTATGCCTTTGCTATTGAATTTTTAAATTCTTTATAAATTTTGGATATCAACCCCTCATCAGATATAAATACCCACTCCCCACAATTTTAAGAGAGATTTGTTTTGGTTTGGGGCAGCGGTTCTCAACCTGTGGGTCGAGACCCCAGCGGGAGTCAAACGACCAAAACATAGGGGTCGTCTAAAGTCATCGGAAAATACATTTTCCTGATGGCTTTTTAAACTCATGCTATGCCATGGTGAAATGGTATTTATTGAAATTAGTAATAAATATTTCTCAGCATATTATTAAATATTGTTTTTGCAATTCATCACTATGTTTAAATTATGTTTGACTTGTAGCAATGAGAATACATAATGCATATCAGGTATTTACATTCTGAATCATAACTATAGCAAAATCACAGTTTTGAAGTAGCCACCAAAATTATTTTTTGGTTTAGGGTCACCGCAACATGAGGAACTGTATTGCGGGGTCACAGCATTACAAAGGTTGAGTACCCCTGGTTTAGGGTTTCATTCCATGCTGGTTGATTCCAGGGCAAAATCAGCACAGCACAGGGGCACAGTAGAGAAAATGGTGAGCCACCCTGGGTGGGGTGTAGCCAGGAGGGTGGGGCTGGAGGGCGGGGTCAATGGGTGCACCCCCCAATGGGCCAGGACCTGCAGGGAACGGTTCTCCACTTGGATTGCTGGTATTGCACTCAAGTGCAAGCTAGACAGATAATTCCATGGCAACTTGGCTCTGCTTGCTCTACAGCTAGGTTATAGAATATTTGGAAAAGAACACTTAGTTTTGAACACAGAATCATTACTTTAATTTTTTAAAGTTAAAATTGAATTCTCCCAGCTGAGCTACTGAAGGTTACTAGGTGACGCTGAGCCCAAACTGCACTTTTTAAGGAGCATCTAGATCACAGCCTATGTTTTCTGTTGAAGAAGATCTATGTACCCTAGTCAAGTTGAAAGCTGCTTCATGTTTGCATGCATACAAACACAGCACAGTTCTAAACCTGGCTGAATACCTGTGCCCATACTTTAGTGCTCTTTCGGTATGCTGAAGCCGAGTTCCTCAGCTGTACCCGGCATGCTTGGTACTTCAGCAACTAGGCAACCTTGTACCAAAACTCATAGTTAATTTTGACATGAGCAGTGCTGCTTTACGTATTGCAAAAGCTATATGTACTAAAACTGAAGATATATAAAATGATGAGAATAGAAAAATTGTCAATAAGGCTATTAGTCATTTAGTCTCTTTTGGAGCCTGCGTATTATTTGAGCACATATTTGGATTACCTAGCTACTGCTTCTTGTTTGGCATTCATTTTTTAAAACCTAGAACTATTTAATTTTGAAAGTTGAATTAAAGTGCCTGAAAGCAGGTACGGGGGCGGAGGTTCCATCCCCAGGCCTGCGTACTATACTGGCCCCTCCCCTGGGAGGCACTGGGCAATTGAGACTGGGCATGGTGGCTCTGGCCTGTAATTCCAGCTCTTGGGAGGCTGCGAACAGGAGTCTGATCTAGTAGTGAGATCTTGAACACCCTGTAGACCCTTCCCTAAAATACAAAAATGATAAAATAGCAAGGCGTGGTGGCACACACCTATAATCCCAGCACTTGGGAGGCTGAGGCAGGAAGATCGATGTGAGTTTAAGACCAGCCTGGGCTACAAAAGTGAGCTCAAGGCCAGCCTTAACTGCATAGTGAGACCCTGTCTCAAAAAGACAAAATAAATAATAAGTAAATAAATAAAAATGAAGTAAAAATTGAATTATAAGCTTTTCCAATATGCTATTGCCCCAAGGAAAAATTGAAAGAAATTCTAATCAAAATAAAAATATTTTCAATTCTTTTTATTTAGTTGGATCAAGTTTAAAGCTTCTGTTAAATTCCCAGTACTTAGTGATAGTACTGCTTTTTTACCAGGGATTGAACTCAGGACCTTGCACTCACCAGGCAGGCAGTTACTCTACTGAGCTATCTCCCTGGCCCATATTCCTAGTACTTGGATGCTTCTTTTCAAGTCAGAGAGAGGTTCTGTGGTAACAGAAGTATGAGTTGCTAAACACCTCATGCTGCAGAATTGACTACAGACCTTGAAATAGTTTCCCTTGCTTCATAGTCTTAACATTCCTAGGGAAGCCTTAAAGGCCACCTAATCTATAAGCCCCTCACTTTGTTTTCTTATTTTAACATTTAGATGACAAGGAAAATATGGTGGCATTTTATAAGCAGAATTGAGATGCATTAGCACTGATCCTCAATAATGCATACATTTTCTATGTTTTCAGGGGAAAAAAAAAGTTACCAGATACATTTGCCTCATTTTGAAGTTTTGACTCTAGAATTTTTACTTAAAACTTTGTCATTTCCACAGCTCGTCTCAAGACTGTCCTTTAAAAGCTGTACAAATAAGCCATGAAGAAATGTGATGCGAAATGAAGTTTCAAAGGCAAGTGCTGCTTCGGGTTCCGTGGCTGTCTTTCTGTGGACCTGACTGTGCCTGTGTGTGGGTGATGCAGAGGTGGTAAGGCCATCTCCAGTAGCTTTGCCTCTGGACTCTCGTGTATACCCCCACAGGCCGGGGATCGATCTGCGAGAGCGATGGTGCCGCCCAGGTGCCCAGCCTGCTCCACCTGAGGACTGATACTGCAGGGAAACAGAAGCTGCCGGCCCTTACGCACTAACAGCCCTGCTAAGAACTAGTGGCTTCTGCCAGAGCCTTCTCCAGAAAGTCCTGGCACCTCCAGGTAAAATGCCGCGGCCCCGTGCAGAGCGTTTTCCAGTAGCGCCCACCTTTCTGCTCCACAGGCTGTCACAACAGCATGTCAGCTGACGGACTCTCCCTGAGTCAGCTGTCTCACTTCCCAGGACAGCACAGTGGACCAGGGCCCCTTCGCCTGTGCCCACAGGGAAGGGATGTTAGCGGCTGAGAAGCTTGCCTGTGGCTGCTGAGCATTCAGTGTGGCTGAGAAGGAGCACTCAGTGTCACGTTTTGTATTTTCTTCCTTTAGAGCTTTTCTCTGGCTGCACCCAGCTCCCTCTTGGTATGGCAGAGAAAGGCATGTAATACTTCCTGAATGTAGGTTTGGGGAATGCTACCAGCTGGGGGCCTGGCCTTTGCCACCCGCATGTCTAGCCCTTACTACAAGGCGTTTTGTGTGGAATTAATAGTTGGGGATGATTGGTGGATGAGGCCTTGGGTCTTGAAGTTCTGCTGCGCTCCATCCCTAGCCTGGACACAAGCTCCATTTCTAGCTCGAGATCCCTGAGATCTTGGAGAAGTTGCATGCTCTTATTGGGTGTGAAGTCCTCATTTACAGATTCGGGGGGACCAATGAGTGCTCGTGTCTCTCCCAGCTCCTCTAACTCTCCTGGTGGCACAACCCTCACCCCAGTGCCTGTCTCTGAGCACGCAGGACATGTGGCTCCTGCTGCATTTCTCACAAATTTATTTTATTTTTATTTCTCGTTTCTCTCTGTGGGTTACTGGGCTAGGAGTTTGTAGATTCAGCTCTGAGCCACTGCTAAAGTAGCACCATTCACCTACATCCTAGGTGAAAGGTCCCAGAACGTGCTTTACTTTGGGACAGGCCTGCCGGCCCCCACGGTCTGCCGGCCCCCACGGCTGGCTCCCACGGTGCCTTCCTGGCTGCCGGCTCAGATCACGGCCCAACGCACACGCTGTGCCCAGCGTGGCTCTTTCTAAAGCCAAATGCCACTGACGAAAAATGGGAAAGCCTCTCTCATTTTTATTGTGTTCCTGGCCATTCCGAGAGTCATTTCCTTTCCTTTCGTGGAGATAAAGAGACATACATTATGTGGGCAGAAGATGCTGTGTTCTGGTCAATAAGGCAGGCCACGGAGGTCAATGGCTATAAGCCAAGCCTGGCTGAAAGCTGCCATAAATTTTCAAAGGTGGGGGAGGAAGATTTAGGGACTGATGTACGCTGCTGGGAGGAGGAAAGACACTGGGCGTAAATGGCCCTCTGAAAAGAGCTGAGCGTCAGCCCCATAAAACCCGAGACTCGGCCGTGCAGGGTTCCTGGAATGAGGAAAATTCTGCCCACCCAGGTTTTACTATGCAGTAGAGACAAATAAAAAAGATCTGAAAGCAGCTCTCTGAGGCCGAGCTGCCCCTGGAGACCTGGCTTGCATCCACCTCCTCTGATTCTGCAGTTCGCCAGCGTCTCTCGTGCTGAGGAACAGATCCAGGCTGGAGGGCGCAGTGCCGACAGCTGCGCCGAGGCTTCCCTCGCGCGCAGGGGCTTCCTTGCTCGTCTTCCCCTCCAGACCTGCGGTCCGTGTCCCTTCAGTGCAGAGAAATCAGATGAGCAGGCACCTCCTGCTGCTCGAAATACACGGGCTTGTGAAAGCCACCAGGTTCATTTATCAGTTTGTATGGAGAATTCTGGGTGTGTGTGTGTGTGTGTGTGCGCACGCACACGCGCGTGTGCAGCGTGCTGTGAAACTGAGGGACAGCATCGTGTCTTCTGAACACATCTGACTCAAATTCCCATTTTGAATATTTATCATTTCACATTTATTGGAGCCACATGATGCATAATTTTTAAAAAACAAAGGGCACTAAGATTCTTGCATAATAGGGTCATGAATAACCACGCGGCCACACAGGGCTGCTTTTATTCCATGGTGCACACGATAAGCAAGAGCGCTCCTCACCATGAATGATGACTAAGAAGTTTGATTCTTCAAGGACACTTCATTTGTGGCTCCGTGTGTGTGTGTGCATGTGTGTGTGTGCGTGTGTGTGTGCCTACGTTATATATTTGCATATGTAATGAGGACTTCCCTCAAAAGAAAAAATATAAAAATGTAAGGCTTTTAAGCAAAGAATAATTACTATAGGGGCTTAAAACTCTTATCCTCTGTTTGCCACTGTTGTTTTTTCATTTAGGTTTGCATTTTAGAGCCCTTCACATATCACAAGAAGCTTTCTGAGCCTTCTGAATATTTTGTCTGCTTCTGTCAACTCTCTGGGAAACTGAACTCAGTGGCGGTCTTGCTCTGTAGTTCTCAAGAGGCCTCGCTGGGGAGTCAGTCACTGTGAGCCCTGACTGCGCCTCTCCCCTTCTGTGTGCCTGTGCAGCGTGCTCCTGAGTGTGGACCCACAACCCCAAAGCCGCAGAGGCCCGGGCTTTGTCACCACTGCCCGCTTACAGATGCATTGCTCTGCATTCCATGGAGTCAGCAGACCACCTAGAATTTATGCCCCGCTGACATCAGGGCCACAGGCCCTCTAGGGTAAACTTGAAAGGAAATTGTGTCTTGAGTCACAATCCAAGTTGTTTATATCAACTCCAAAAGAATTTAGAAATTTCTTAGAGGAAACAAAAGGCAGCTTAACGTAGTTAAATAGCACACTGTGTTTTTAATTTAACGGAGCTAACACAATTGCCTTGACAGCTGAGTACTGAGAAAAAAGATGATAGGTACACCCAGCTCTCCACAAATGTCCTGAGGCCTTTGTTTCTGTCCAAGTGGCATTGTGCCCAGGAAGATGTCTCTGCCTTGCAAAAGCCCCGTGTGCTGCCAAGAAGAATTCAGATGTAAGTGAAGGTGAAGCCCATTGTGTGGACTTGGCCACAGCAAGGATGGTTACCACGGAGCTCCAGGCACCAGTGAGTCAACGGAAGCCCAGACCTGTAGATAAAATTCACTATTGTGGCAAGAGAGTCAAAGAATGACTCCACATGAGCTTTCTAGAGAAGTCTGGAAATCAGTAGCTGAACGTGAATGAGAACTAGAAATGGAGAGCTCGGAAGCTGAGTCGGCTGTTGGTCATTTCATGAGGGTCTTGAAATACTAAAACAACAAAAAAAATCACAGCATCAACAAATATATATGTATATATATATATTTTTTTTAAATTTAGTAATTTTTTTTGTCTTTTTGAGACAGGGTCTCGCTATGCAGTATGCAGTTCAGGTTGGCCTTGCGCTCACTTTGTAGCCTAGGCTGGTCTCAAACTTGCATCGATCCTCCTGCCTCAGCCTCCCAAATGCTGGGATTATAGGCGAGCGCCACCACACCCGGCTAGTTAGATATATTTTAAATGGTGACATTTACCTGATGAGTGCTTGTACATATATGTAAGTACAATGCAGTGCAGATGTACTCCTCACAAAATAATTACAGGATATATAAAAATCTCAATGTATACTGCTCCACTGGGGGAGCAAGCCATGAGTGGGACACTCAGAGTTATAGCATGAAGGCCTTCTTTCATGGTATTAAAAAGAACAGTTAAACCCAGGTTTTCGTGTGCTCACCCCTAGTTACTTTCTACCCTGGAATAATCTTATTCCAGGGGCTGCTGTGCTAGCTCTTTTATAACTTGCTCCCTGAGGAAGGCTGGAAGAGGAAGAGCTATTTATTTTCTCGATCTTCCTTGAGTCTCTGTCCACTGGCTTTCTGTCTCACTCTGGTTTCAGCCACACCTCTGTGCCATGAAGTGCACACGGCGCTTCTGAGCCCTGCAGCTGGGCACACCGCTAGCTGCTAGTGAGAATCCCAGCGAGAGAAGCCCAGGTTGGGCTGTGCCTCTTCTCTGAAATCAAGCGGAAGTGTATTTTGCTGATAATTCTTGGCTGCTGTATGTGTGTGACATATATTTTGGCTGCTATAACCAACAGAATGGTATTATTTCCAACACTCCAAAGTTTTGTTTGTACCCCTTAAGGTAGTCAGTGAGTTTTTTTGTAATTTAAATTTATGTATTTGGCAGAGTGGTTCACTACGTAGTTCTCACAGCATGCAGGACTAGGGATCCAACCTGGTCCTTGTGCTTGCCTGGCAGTCGCTTAGACCACTGAGCTATCTCAGCAGCCCCAGTCAGTGATATCTGAAAGCTACTGTAGTTAAAGCTTTCATTAAAATAGGTGGAAATTCTACTAGTATGAGACACCAAGTTACAAATCAGAAATATAAAAATGAGATTTTTTTTAAAATCTCTGGTTCAAAGAACTTGATTCTAGCACATACGTTCCTAATGACTTAATAGACATAAATGAAGAAATTGAGAAGGAATGAATTTGACCTATCAAAACAGGTTACAACTCAGAAGTCATTGATTCACACAGATTTAAAATAGCGTTTGGTTCATAATATAATTCTCACTGGGCAAGCGCACTGGCACCGTAACACGGCTTGCCTTCGGTCTCACCCTTTGTATCGCCCCCCACAGTGCTGTGTGCAGGCTGTAGGACGTTCTTGCCTGCATTGGGCACATGCCAAGCCAGAGGCTGGTGCTGTGTCGGAGCCTGGAAATTTTGCACTCGTATGTTTCCTCGAGTATTTTTGTTCTAGCAGTGCATGGGGGGGGGCATGTACGTGCAACTGAGCGTAAGAAGGAGAAAATGCCATGCTGAAGTGTGAGGCGTACAGGACACATTTGCAGTTAAGAAGAAAGGCTGTCTAATTTCTGTTTGAGGCACCCTGCATACCGCTTCAGCAATCTCTCTAATCTCGATGAACTGGTCTTTCTTGACACACACTGCTTTTGTGCATACAGAATGCTCCTTATCAGACAAATCATACACATCTAACTCAGCTACTTTTCTTTGAATTTAAGAATCAGGATGCCATAATCAGAAAAGTAGCATGTTTAGCATGGCATTGAATTATCACAGACAAGCATAAAAGACGTTAAATTGCAGGCTTGGCTGGGACAATTCTATTTGCAGTTTCTCTGAATTGGGCCCATGATGCCTTTGCTTGCTAAAGAACATTCCGAACTCTTCTGCTCTTCTACCATAAAAACAGGTGGAGGGATACAGAGAAGGGGGGGGCGGGGATAGAGGGGACAGGAGGGAAGGACTGGGTATGGGGGCGAGGAGAGCGCGGCAAGGGCTCCCTTCCCGGAAGCGGAAGCGCGGCGGCTGCCCGCTGGCGCTCACCAGGCTGAGCCCCCAAGGCGCTTGCCAGCCATCTTGCCTTCTTCACATTCACTGGTAGATGCAGCAGGAACTATGCAGAGCAGCAGCGTCGCCATGGCTGAGTGGGACGGCAAGGAAACGCGGGGTACTAAGCACCTTAGCTGCACCGCACGGGTGTCCCCACGACAGTCCTTTGAGTTAGGGTTATTTATCCTTACTTCGGAGATGAAGAGATGGAAGCCCGAGGCTCTCACAGCAAGAGTTCAGATTTGTCCAAAGCCCTCACTCGCGTTCCCAGTGCTAGCTGAATACTGGCAGCAGCAAAGGCGCTTTCTGCCCATCACTCCATGAGTAGGGTGGTTTCATCTGTCCCTCGGGCCCTTGAGCCCTAAGGAAGGTCCGACTTTCCCAAAGGACGCTGCCATGTTCCTATTCTGCACCAGTGACCGCTTTGGAACTAGCCTGGATTGTAGGGATAGTTTGTGTCCCGAGAACTCCTTTACGGAGAGTGGAGAGGGCGCCACCCTAAGGTCGTGACCAGTTTCAGAAAAAGAACTGTCAGGACTAGGGATTTTCCAGCTCACGATGGTCCATGGTGAAAATGGGTTATGTGTATGATTTGTCTGATAAGGAGCATTCTGTATGCACAAAAGCAGTGTGTGTCAACAAAGACCAGTTCATCGAGATTAGAGGGATTGCTGAAGGGGTGTGTAGGGTGCCTCAAACAGAAATTAGACAGCCTTAACTAGAAATGTGTCCCGCTGTGTCCCACCCCTGCTCGTCCTCGGTTGCTGGGGTTCATAGCTGGCCACAAGCCGAGGCGGCCATGCTCACGGCTGTGTTACCCCTTCGCCCCCTGGGTGCTGCTGTTAAGTAAAGCTGCTCGGTAGTTGAAGTGGAGCCCTAATTAATGAGTCTGATTCCTGCCTGACGCTGGCTCATTTTTAACCTGGCAAGCTCATTAAACCCTTGCTCTTCATTTCACCCCGGGTGACCACAGGACCATCATTTCAACTAAGCGTGCTCAATGGCTTCATAGGCCCAGGGTTTGCCGCATTCCCATTGTGCCGAGTCTGTGGTGCTCAATCAGCACCGCTCCGAGTTTACTTAGTGCACTGAGAGAGCTCTCTGATCTAGCCTGAACTCAACTAAAAGCCTTGAAGATGAATGAAAGCTAACCGCTGTCTCCACAGTTTCCAACCACCCATCCTGCGTTAAGGGTGAATCAGCCCAGTGGCTGAAGCACAGGCAGTTTCCAGAGAGCGCAGGTCCTCTGAGGAGCGAATGGGACACGGTGCTTGGGAACAGTGCCGGCCTCTGCCAGCAGAGGCCAGCACTTCCTTCTCTTAGCTACAGAAGGTTCAGGGCTTTGGACTCCACTCCACGCTTTTTACAAAAACTAAAGACCTATTAAAAAGTAACAACATACAGCACACACAAGCATCTCCACGATCTACTTTCACTCCCACTCTCCGCTCATATGTCAGCTAACTCCTAGACAGAGCTCTTTGCTCTTTGTTACCACTGCTGTTGGGTGAATGTTTGCATGTCTAATAAACAGCTTCTCTCTCCTTACATAAAATAGGTTTGCAGACCCATGAGGCCAGGGGTCCCTGGTTTCTAATTTTAATAAGTTTCCATGAAGTCCCTGTCAATAGCAAGCTCCCAGTAGTGTTTTGTAACAGTACAGCTTTGCAAAGACTGTAACACATGTAACCTGGCCTGGGTCAATACGTGGCAGGGACATCAGGCTGAGGTGGTGGAGCTGCTCCCAGGGGCTGTCTTGGCAATCCGTCATCCTAACCGGATCAAGCCTGCAGCGAGCCTCACTGATGATCAAGAAGGCGAAAACAAATGGCTCAGCCAGGCTACCTGCCAAGGCCGGTTCAATAGCCGCAGCCTCCCTCAGGGCACAGACAGGCAGTGTCCTCTGTGAGCCAGTGCTGTTAGAAATAGCTTGTTGGTGTATCCTGAGCAAGCCTGCACTTGGCTGACACGGAGGGGAAAACGGAGAGGTAAGCTTATTTCAGTAGACTTTGCTAGGGACATTTTTGCAGGCTCACAATGGCAGAGCTCCAGCGTTTACAGTTTTCATGCCAGAGCACAGGCAATAACTATTTCACCTCAATTTCTTTTTTGTCTGTGGGCATTTTTTTCTTTATGTGCTTATTTAAAAAATGTATAAGAAGAACAATTGTCTCAAACCTACTTTTCAACTGTGAAAACAAAATTTTTATAACTACAAGTTCAGACTCAAAGCACGGGAGTCCTTGGCCACTTCGTGGAGCCCGCTCCAGGGCTCGGTGTGCCAGCGTGGCCCTGTTGCGCTCTTTGCGTCCAGCCAGCCGTGTGCGACTGCTGCCAGGTAAGTGTGCTGTGCAAGCTGCCTAATCCAAATGTTGAGAGTTGCTGGGTTTAGACCAAGATGTTCCAGTAAAGCCAAAGACCGAATTTCCTCCACGATGTTTTCTCCAGAGACCTCTCCGCTTAGAATGGAGATGTGAAAACACAAGCAGCTTATCGACATTTTCAGACAGAGAAATAAAAGAATGTAAACAAAACAAGTCTCTTTGAGAACAGTATTCCCAACCTTATGGAGTTTCCTTCAGCACCAGGTGGACACTGCAGAATATCTAAAGGAATAGGTGAAGACAGAGGAAGTCGTCAGAAATTTAGAATGTACATTATTTGTCACCCTAAGTCACTGACCTTCAGAGCACGCAAACATTCATTTACTCTGTTTAGTCAGTGCTTTGGAAGGATGAGATTAAGGGCAGTTGCTCAGAAGTAACATGGGTTTCCCTAGATGCAGAGAAACTTGTGTGCAGCTAAAGAAGAGAAGGAAATGGCTATGGGCAGACTAAGAGCAAAGCCAGTGACGACAGAGTCCACGGTTTCACAGCCACCGGAACTTGCAGGCGGGGACCAGAACTTGTCTCACCGATTCGCTTTCCTCTCTACAAAGGTTTATTTCAGCAGTACAGCTCCCAAGATTCAACTGGGTCACTGTCCGGCTGGCGGTCGTCCACATCTTCTGCAGCCAGGTGTGGCGGCACGGCTACGCCTGACTAAGGGGCCCAGCCTGGAAGCGCCGCCCGAGCTCTGGCCGAGCCCTGCGGAGTACCGGGCTGCTTACTCTCTGCTTCTGCTCTCCTCCCCAGGGCTGGGATGTGGAGGTGGCGATGGTTCATCAGAGCTCCTGCCAACTAGGGCGATCTCCAGTGCCTGGTGGAAAGAAACAAGGCACGTGGCTCCCCAGGTGGCCTTGGGAATGAAGCCTGCCTGCCAGTTTAGATCTGTGTGAGAGGGGTTCACTGGGGTGCCTTGTTAAGCAAAGTGGGGCCCTCGGAGCAACAGCATCAACGGGGATCTTGTGAGAAATGCAGGATCTCAGGCCTACTGGATTATAATCATTTTCCTTTAAAAGAAGTCTCTAGATAGTTTGTAGACATGCTGAAAAGTGACTAGCCTTGGTACAGTAGTTAAAAGATTAGATCTAGAGCCAGATCTTTGGTTCAAATCGAAATCTTGACTTAATGATATTACTCTGGACATCATTAAAACTTACTTTGTGTTCTCGGCAGAACTGTGATACTACTAGTTTCCTCACTGGGTTGTATTAAGGATTATTCAAGGATTGCCTAAGTTAGTGTATGTGAACAATTTGTGTAAAGCTATGGAAGATTATGCTGTAACTATTACACTACAAAAATTAGCAGTCTTGTCTAAGCTTTTTGATATTTTATAAAGCTGTCAAACCAACATCTTAATCAATTCATCCACTGTTACAATAATGGACCTGTGTGAAGATTGGGAGAAGAGCACAAATTGTGTGTTATCACCAGGATAATTATATATGCTGGTGGTTTAGGGACAAGCTTATAGTAAAATCCCTTCACTTTCAATAAATATTTGCTAAGCACCTGTTAAATGTCAGGAATTTTTCCAGGTGCTTGGAATGCACTAGTGAGTGAAACTGAGAGAAATCTTAAGCTTAAGTGCTACTGGAAAAGTGGGGTGAGGTCTGGAGACGCCCATGATTTACCTAGGTTAGGTCTCATTTTCAGGCTGTAGTTCATTTTGTGCTTTCTCATTTCTATTTTGGAAACTTTAAATGTCATAATGAGACGGGGTGAAATAAAAAGAACATCACGAGAGGTTGTGGGCCCTACAAAATCCAGTAAGGCCAGCAAGATCTTTCATCAAAAGAGGCATTGTGACCCCAGGGGATCAGTACTCCAAAGCATGTTTGAAGTCAGAGGTTCTGGTGGGCGTGTAGTGGGGACGGTTGCAGTTAAATTGCCAAGGAGA
>PVJA010024007.1:0-32330 GCA_004027025.1 Myocastor coypus | reverse complement strand
CTGTTGTTGACATGTTTTCTTTGATCTCTGCTTTACTCTATATTGATTCTGTTGTTTTGTTTTGTTTAACTCTGTCCTGACCAATTCAGTATGAGAATTGATTGTTTCTGTAGACTCACTTTATTAAGGCAGATTCTCTAAGTATAGATTTATGGATAGAAGTCTATTTTATTCTTCTGTTGACTTTTGTGTTTAGAAGTAGAGTTGGAACACATTTTCACACGTTTGAAGTTTATCCTGAAGATATTTGCCTGAGTGGATTCCTGCGCCCAGTTTGCTATATTTTTGCAAGTTGCCAGGAGCTGTCAGTATTGTGAATTTTTAGTCTCTGTGCCATTATGACAGGCAAGACACAAAATGGTTTAAATTTCTCATGTTTAGATTATATTTAGTAGATAATTTGTTCTATTACCACCAGGTACACTGGAAAGTGATTCACTATACTTTGCAACTCAAATTTCCTGTCTTGGAAATGAGCATCTGGGACTGGACAAGTCTTTTCTGTGGGGAGCATTCCAGTCTACTGCAAGATGGTTCACAGTACCACTGGCTTCCTTGTACCGGATGCTAATAGCACCCCTATTGCCCAAGCTGTGTCAAGCAAAAATGCTTCCACATTTCTCATAAAGCGCTCAGAGAGGGCAAGTTGCTTCAGCCAGAAACACTGTTTTAAATGCTCCCTTTCCCAGTTTAGGGTCATGGTAGTATCTGCATAAAACAAGCATAGTCCCTAGCCTTATCTTCTAAGTCTATATTGTCCCCTTTAACTACAACACCACAGATTTTCTCAGAACATTATATCTTGTTCTGCCTCTGATGTCCCATGAGCTTTTATTGCTATTTAGCGCATAAACTGCATACATTTTTAATTGAGTCATAGACATCACATGGAGCATAAAATGTCACAGCTATAATCAATTCATTACACCGATCACGAGACCATCTTCTCGAGACACTCGTGCCCAAGGTGCAGTAATAGGAGAAGAGCACACAGATGAGCTGAGCAGGGCCAGTGCTCTCGAGAAGGAGGGGTTCTAACCCTTTGGATCCACTGCAGTTTCCATGGTGGCCTGTCATTTCCAGAGGCAGGTACACTCTGACCTTAAAATATCAGTTGCGGCATCCACTATTTCGTTGATATTCAGGAGCTGTCATTCGATACTGGTACGTCAGACTGGTCAACAAACTTACCTAAGATAGTTTCTACAAAGCAATGTTATCTGTTTAAAGGCAGTTTCCTTAGCAACTTAACAAACACGACATATGTTTACGTCAAGGGATTTTTTCTCTGAAAATACATGTTTGTTTTTCTTGTTTGCGTTCTTTATTTTGCCCATTGTTTTTGTTCTTTATGAACCTCTTCCTTTTTTATTTCACTCCACTTTTCCTTTCCATTTCCATCTTGTTTTCTTTCTGTTTCTTTCCTTTCACCTTTAAAATAACTTTACACCTCACTTCAAAAGAAAAGTTACTTAACTTGTAATTTCATAGGCTAAAAATAGGCATAGCCAATCAGTAGACCCTTACCTCATTTCATAAGCAGAATGCATTTTATATATTTTTAGGCATTTTTACGCATTCTGCTTAAGCATAATGTAAGAAAGACATTAAGTGCGATACACAGATGTACTTTCCTAGCATGCTTGAATGCCATAGAACAAAATGATACTCGTTCTAAGCAATAAAGAGGACAATCATGGCCATTGGCTCAGGAACAATCTAGAGCTGCGACAGATAAAACCACTCAGAGCAATGGTCTGCCTGACTCCGATCCCAGTGAGCAGGCACCAAGACACCTGCGAAAGTCCAACTTGAGACTTGAGCTCTCCGTTATCTTAGACATAGATAGCTCTGTTGAAACTGCGGTGGCGCCAAGCATTAGTGAGTATCCTGAAGTCTTTTTAATGTGCTTTCAGGATGAGTATAAAAGTCTAGTATCTTCCAATTTGGAAAATGTCCAGAAAATTTTTTGGAGGGGAAGGAGCATATTTGAACTCCTTTTCCCCTACTGGGAAAAAAAAAAAAAATCATTCTTTTCTGGAACAACTGTGCCATAGGTGCATGGCATCCATCTTTGGCTTAGAATACGCTTCAAGTCTCTTCCCATCTCGTGCTTTCATTTGTTAAGGGCTACATTGCTTGGGAGGCAGCATGTGTGCGCCTTCCCCACCCAAAAGCTACTGCTTCTATTTTTTCCTGTCTTTCCATACTGTACTTATTAGAAGGAAGCAAGTAGTTGCTTATAAGCCATATTTGAGGAATTAGAATTAACTTGTTTCCTCCTTGAGAATGAAATGTCTCTGTAAATTGTTTTGGAATTCTTCTGCATGGCCAAATGCTGTTTTCATGTACTTGAACATCCATTATATAATTATAAATTCATGGATAGTTCTTTAGCCTTTTAGTCATACTAAACACTACTTTCTTTTATTCATCAAATTCCTCCATTTTGGTGAGTAGAATCTCTTGTTATAAGATGTTTAAGGATTATCTTCTGTATTCCTTGCCTTGGTTATGGAATAAGAATCTTGGTTTCTTTTTCGTCAGTGGTCTGATTTAGCCCAGAATGTTTCCAAATGCCCTTTCTGTTCATACCAGGGTGGGGGATTTGGTACCCCGGGGTCATTAGGTTCACAGTAGATGAATCCATGAGTTCATACGTAGATTTGCTTTTAGGAGGTGGGGGCTGGTTGGAAGGGGTTAAAGATGTTAAAGAATGCTTTGAATTTTTCCAATTTTTGGCATTTGTGAATAAACTTTCTATAAACATTTTGATGCACATTCCTGTGTAGGCATATGTTTCTATATCAGTTGAGTAACTATTTGGAAGCCTGATCTTATAGTAAGACTACATTTCACTCTATGAGAAGCTATTTCCCAAAGTGCACCTAGCATTTGAAATTCTGACCCTGAGTGACTGAGCGTACCTGCTGCTCCATGTCTTTACCCATAATGGGCTTGGCAGGGTTTATGTTGTTGCTGGCGTTGTTTACGTTTGGGGCATTATCATAATTTTACAGTAATAATCCACTGTTCTACCTTACATTTTCTGAATGAAAACGGGTGTTGTACAACTTTTGAAATGTTTATTTTCCATCTTCATAAGCCCTTTATGTAGGGTTATGTTCTTATCTCTTGCCCATTAAATGTATTAATCATTGATTTTTTTTTTTTTTTTTTTTAGTTCTTGGTATACATGTGATAAAGTTTTTTTTTTTCCACCATGTGATTTGCAAATACTGCCTCCATATTATAATAAATTATAATATTGATAGTATTTATTTATTTATTTATGCCTGTTTTATTTTTTATATAGGGGTATCCAGTATTTTTTGTCCAACTTATAGTTGTAATTCCATTTAGTCCTTTATTCAAAATTATTTGATATTTATGTGAGTCTGACTGAACTCTTATTTCATTCATCTGCATGAGTTCTTTCACTAATACTCCACTGTTTTGATTATTATATCTCTACAAGGTTATTTTCACATCTGATAAACTGAATCATCCACTTTTGTTCTTCAGTAATGTGTTCAACATTATGTATCATGTCTTTTAAATATTTTAAATTAGTTCATTTAACATTTTAATTTATTTAATAATTTAATTTTCATTTTAAGTTTTTTACTGACAAAATATTTGGAAGCACATTCTATATATTAACGGTCTAAGTTTTGACTTTGCTATAATGTTTCAGAAGGCTTTTGCAACATTTTTGGAAAGGCCAGGGGGTTTGACGTAGACAGTCATGTCATCTGTGGTTAAAGACAGCCTGGCTTTTTCCTTTCCAGTTATTATTATTTTATTCTCATTATTATTATTATTATTTTTACTCCAGTGCAGGGTTGAATAGAACTGGGGGCATGAGGATCGCTTGTCTAGCTCACAGTCTCACCATCTTTCAAAGCATTGAGATCCTGACCACGACAGAGGCTGGTTGCGGACTGTAGCATTTTTGTCACTGTCATTGCTAAGTTGAGGAAGCTGCTCTGTATTCTTAGCATTCTGAGACTCTTTGTTACATGTGATATTCCAGGTGTCAAATGGTTTTTTTTCCTTACTTAATATCATCATATTTCATCAGTTTATGGATAAACTTATAAAAGATTCAATTGAAGTGCCTCTAAAACTTCATTAATTAGTTATCTACTTGTTTCTTATTTTCCTGAATTTGTTCTGCCTTCAGCAGGGTGTAATGATCATTTCTTCCTTTAACATGAAAGATCTTCTAAACCTTTTCTGCAGGAGGACAGAGAGTAGTTACTGATATCTTTCCAAGCTTCAATGCCTGAGTTTCAGGACAGAATTTTTTTTTTTTTTTTGTACCAAGTCTCACTATGCAACTTAGGCACCTAGTGATCCTCCTGTTTTCAGCCTCCCCAGCACTGGCATTACAGGCTTGTAGCACCACACCTAGTCTTGGTGGCCAGCTCAGTGTGCCCCAGGGCATGGTTGGCAAGAGGTATGGTACCAGGGATTGAACCCAGGTCCCTAGGCTTGCTTAAGCAGGCGCTTAGTCCAGTGAGCTATCTCACTGTCATCAACTTCCAGACAATTGAACAATACTATTTCACTTCCCATATCTGTAAATAGGCAAATGCTGAAAACTGCAATATGAATATTTACGTAATTCTCTTAAAACAGCATTTGTATGTAGTAAATTATACAATGACAGCCTCATGACACCTTAACATTGTTTAACACTTTATTTTTTATGTTATGATACAGATTACTTTGGATAGTGCTCTGCCCTATTACACAAGTGACAGTATATAACTGAGTATCTACTATATGTGTCCCATAGAAATTCTACTGAAGTAGAAGGGATAATAGAGAGTAGTTGAAGACTGTGAAGCACACTATTGTTGATTGCAGGCCGAGTGTCATTCGTGAGTCTTATTTTTCAGAGCTCAGCATGTTATGAGAACAAAAGGCCAAATTTCTGTCAGTCTTTCCCCTTACACAACACATGTCTTCCATCCAACCTGTCAGCACCCACTGCTTCACGGAAACAGTTACAGCAAAACTGTGAAGTTGATCTTAAGACTTTTGTTTTTTCTTGTTTGTCAATGAAGAAACTACGATATAGTTTGAGGCAAGCCTTATGCCATAAAATTAATAAGTGAATTTAAGTGTAAGTCTCCCGATTCAAAGTCACTGGTTGTGATGTGCAACTCTTCACTTTCTACATGTTAGCATGTCTGGTGAAAATATTTTATGAGCTTTTCACTTAGGACATTTGAACAAAAGACCCAAATGTGGCTGGGAGGATAGCTCTGGGACAGGACAAGTTTTGGTGTGCATAAGCTGTGGACTCGATCCCTAGCACTACAAGAAAAAAAAAAAAAAAAAAAATACTCATTTTGTGTTGTGGTACCAAAGGCATGTAGTCACTCATTCAACAAGTAAAACACTGACCTTAAATGCAAGTGCTGTTGACAGAATGACTATATATTAGGAAAGTAAGACTTGTATTTTATCCACATATGTTTTATGAAATTGAATAAAAAATGGTGATGAATATACATAAAACAAAAAATGCATGGAATCTCCAAAACTGCACTATATTTCTAGATATTCTGATATAATTTTATGCATACCAGCACTGCTTTGAGTTGAATGTTTCCTCTTTTATTATTATTATTACTTTTAATATTATCATTATTATTTGAACTTTCTTCTTGACTTGAAAAGCAAAGAGAATAAGAAATCAGTCTTCATATTTCAAATTCTAACATTACCAAATTAATTAAACTTGAGTAATATTTCTTACACAAATATTTACTAAGTCAGATTTTAACACCAAAGGAATGTATTTGAGGTCATCTTAGTTTTGGTCCTATCTCATTTTAGGTCCATGAGGGTTATGTGTACTGACGTTGTTTGGGATGAGGGACCACTTGTCTGATGGCAGTGCCGAGTGGGTCAATCATCTTGAGCCCTTAAGAGGTCTTATTGCTTAATCTACACAGACATTTGAAGTGTCTGGGTGATCCTTGACAAAGGGAAAGTCAGCAGGCTGTGCAATGACTTGAGGTCCGATTCCTCCCAGGACCTCCGAAATGTGAACCTTTTGGTTTTTCCAATAGCAGCTGTTGAACAGCACAGCACCTATAGAGCAGCACAGCAGTGAGTTTGAAGACCAACAGTGTCATTTCATGATACGGCTCCTTTTTAAGCAGTTCAGTCATCATGGAAAAATGGTGACCTTTGTCCCAGATTTATTTGAAGCATAAAGGCCTGGCCCGGCCCAGGGTTGGGTGTTCCCCCACGGTTGGTGTTCATTGCTTCTCCCTTAGCGCTCTCTCTTCACTCTTCACTGTCATCCCAGAGTTATAGATCAGAAGCAGTCATGCCGGATGAGAAATAATAAGTTACATGGGAACTTGCCAGTTGCAAATGAGAGAACTCCAATCTGAGACAGGTACACAGACAGCGTGCCAAGAATGGGACACCAACGTTAAGGGTCTTGGGTTCAGGGGAATAACTTGTCTCTTCTTGGTAAAACCTTCCTTTCTTCTTCTTATGGCAATGTGGTTTCATGAAAAGAGGTTTTATGCAGAGACCTGGAAACCAAATATCTAGTTGCACTGACTCTACTTCTTAGAGTTAAGACAGTTCATCTAGCACTTCCGAATATTCCAGGAGTAATTTTAAAAATAATTATGGTGAGGATAATAATGACAACATTCCATGGCAGGGACATAAGCAGCGTTGGATTCTTCTTTAAAATCTTTTCAAACTTTGCTATACCGTAGGAGTGCTCTTACTGTATCCTGAGTGGGTAGATTAGCAAGACCTATCAAAAACAGAAAATAGGTGATATGCTCTTCCGGAAAGAGCAATAAATATCAGTTAAGGAGCTTTGAAAAGTGAAAAATTTTGAAGCTAGAGATTGGAATTTTATTTACCTAATTGAGATGAAATTTGAAACTATGTATCACCTTTAAAACAGTTTATGATGAAGGAGTTTGAGGGCCAAAGGCTTCTGAGTTAGTCTATAGCTTAAAGTTCAGCTTTCATCTTGCTCCTAGCTCATCGACTGTATAGGGTTGGTTATGAAAACTCTCTAGGACTCCAGTTCCTAGATTAGAGGGAGGGGAGAGTAAGTTATTCCTGACTTGGGGCCAATGCAATTATTAAATGAGAAAAAAGAAAAGACTATGAAAGCATTTTGAGTCTAGCACAGAATACATCTCCATGGTAGTGATTATTACTCTTATTTGTTGTTGTGGTTCCTATTATTGCTGTTGTCTTACCCTTGAAGAAAATGCTTTGTATTTCAGAGACGTTGCTTCATTCTTGCTCCATGATGATAATGTGAGGTAGAAAGGATTTCAACATTCTTTTATTTCTGTGAGGATATGAAAGTTATAGAAATTTCTCCCTTAATAGAACTGAGGACCAAATAAATGGAACGAGATTAGAGTAGAAATGTAAGTGAGGCATATTCAACATGAATAAGGGATCAGGTTATCTTCCACCTGAATATTAGAAATCATCTTTTAGTAACCCAGAGATGAGGGTATAAAAAAATCCTTTTGTAGTAACTTGAGGTTAAATATAGTTTTTAAACTGAGCAAAAACATGGAGGAGATGCAAATACTAACAATTTGCATAGCATTTACTGTAGCCGAAAGTGCAAAGAAAAGAATTACATACCACAAGGTCTAAAGAGACCTAGACTTGAACCTGTACATGTGTAAATTGAATACTTCCAGGTTATTAACCGGTAAAATGACCTTGGAAAAGTCCCTCATTGTCTATAATGTCTCAAATTTTGTAAAACTAAGGGTGATAATGTCTGATACAAAATTGTTTTCAGTAAAAAATTGGAATGCACCTTTATTTCCGAATTACCTCTTCTGCAACATGTTTGTAGCTTCCCCTTTCCCTTCCGCCCCCCCCCACCCCCCAGGTAGGTGAACACCACCATTTGCGCAGTTAAGCTTTCATAAGCCAACAAGTGTGAAAGCTTGAAATTTCTGAGGGTGAGTGTATTATTATTTTGGAGGCCTCAAACCTCCCTCATACTACTGCATCAGCAAAGGAGCTTCCTAAATTAGTGCTGGAGGGCATGGCTTTGACTAGCGGCTGGTGGGAGGACCTTTGGTTCTGAAGGTGTATTAGTGGGTCAGTCGCTAAGCTTCCAGTGGCTTTTTGTTGATTTAGTACCTTCCCTGGAGGAATTACAGGTCTTAACTGAATGTGAAACATCAGACAGAAACTATAGGGAAGATTTATTGAGTGAATCTCATCTTTCCCAAGGTCTTTTTGAAACCAACTTCCTTCTAAACCCAATGATTCAGATTTGAAACCCTCAGGGGCTACCCTGAAACCTTGGGGCATTAGCGACCTCCTTCCTTGCTGTCATAGATTATCTCTTCATTGTTTCTTGACTTGTAGAGAGGGAAGTTTGGAAAGTCATTTCTTCCCTAGGGCCTGAAATTCTTTACTCATTCAGAAGATAAGTAAGACTGTGGCAGTGCATTCCATAAAGATTTTTCTCCTGTGTGGGTCTCAAGGGCAATCTGCCAGGGGTCCTACCAGAGTGAGGGGAGGGAGGCAGAGACTGCAAGCAGGAGCCAGAGAAGGGCGCTGCTGTGGGACGAAAGAAGTCACCACTATGCTTGAGTTTCCGTGTGTAGTAGCAGAAAGAATCAGGATTACATAGAGAAGAAGATTACGTAGAGCTTTGGATACAAATGTCAACTCTGTCATGGGAACAGTAGTACAGGGAACCTTAGCTTGTGTCCTTTCCTTGTGCATTGGTTTTGCAGGTGCCATGATTATTTCTGTTTTGTAAATAAGGAAAACCTAGGTTTGGTAAGGTTTGATACTTTCTCCTCAGCTAGCTTGCCAGTGACAGAACCAAAATGGGGTGAATCACAATGCCCATCTGTATTTTATGGGCCTTCACCCTAAGAGCTGTCTACATAAAAAGTAAAAGACCTCGGTAGAACAGTTTGCTTATGATAAGCCTGAGAAGAAGAGATGAAAGGGGCAGAAAAAATTAGGGTTTTATTTATTGCTTTATAGGTTTATTTATTTTTGTTAATGTATCAGTTGTTAATTAAGTTCTCAGTAAGAAATTTAGAATAATAATTTATGACAATAAATTCCATTTGTCAGAGCTAAAATGGATTGCAGGTAGCCCCAGAGCTGAGGAACAGCTTTGATTTTTGCTAAAGTCTGTGGCTCTCCCACCCTCTGGTCCACCTGTCACTGTTTCTCTCAGTGTGGAAGATCTCATCCTTCTGGTGTCTGGGTTTCTTCTTGAAGTAAGCATCGGTGAGGAGTTTGGGCATTTTCACTTTGCTAATATCATTTTTTTTGGCAATGACAATGACAATTTCCAGTGTGTTCTTCATAAAGGAACACAATTAAGACTAAGAGGCCCAGTCATAAGTAGCAAGCCAATGGCTAACTGCTTCAGGAAGACCACTCTCTTGCCTCTGTGATGCCTGGTGAGGATGATCAAGATAGTGCCGGGAGTGATGGGTTTCTTGCCATGGCTCAAGAGCTTTCGGGGCACATCCTCAGTAGGGTAGTATCTAGGCATTTTTTGACACTTAATCACCCACTTAAAGACATGAAAGTTGGGAGGTGTAGTACTTCTTCATATGCTGGTCGTGTATCGCTAGTCCTTATCCACAGGAAAGTCTAGAGATTTGCTACTTTATCCTATTTCTCGTAAGAGAATAGAAGGTCCAAGGCAGCTTGTGATTTATTCCAACTTCCATGATGAATTATAGAGAGAATTGAAGCCAAAACACCTGTCTCTAGCACAGCAGGCCATCATGCCTTATGGAGCCTCATCCTGGCTTTGATGAAGAAGCTCACCCATAAGGGCTTACAAGATCTCCAGTGAAAAAGTCCATCAGCAATCACCTCCTGCATGTATGTATGTATGTATGTATGTATGTATGTATGTATTTGGTAACAGATTCTCACTATGGAGCTCAGACTTATAGTGATTGTCTTGTCTCAGCCTCCTCAGCACTGCGATTACAGTGCCACCACAGCTGGCTTCAGTGGCTGGCACAGCATGCAGTGCCAACGATCTTTGTGGTTTCCAGGCAGGCGCTTAGACTGCCGAGCTATCTCCTCAGCAATGACTTTTAATTTAGTATGTTAGAGAAACTGCTGTTGCCTCTTATAGGGAGCACTGGGTCCACATTTGGACAATGATCCTACAAACTCACTCATTACACACACACACACACACACACACACACATACACACACACACTCAGAATGTCCTCTTTTCACTTATCAATCAGACTTGACTTACAATTCAATGTAGTCTTTTGCAGTTGTGCAGCGGGCTGCATGGTAAATCTATAGTGATGGCGGAAAAAGCCTGGGTAGGAACTGGCAGGCACGTACTTGTGTGCATGCGCACAGCGGTACCTACGAGTGGCTTCCTTTTCTGCTCCGACCAAAAAGCTTAAGTGGTGAGGACACTCTGACTCTTCTCGTTTTCCTTCCCAAGATGTTCTTTTGTTGTTTTTCTACAGGGTAGTATTAGATTACTCTTTCAAATTACACTTTCCATTACTTGGCTTGAGACATTGCCCATAATTTATAAAGAAGTTTCCTGGTCTTTTTGACAACCCGACACATAGATCGCATCGTTCAGACCTAAGCTGAAGGACTCCACGTAGGAGAAGGTCCCTTTCACAGCAGCCTCAGGCCTCCTCAGGCTTTCTCCATGACCTTTCTTCTTTTATTTGTCCACGCATTACAATTCCATGACAGCAATGACCGCACCGCGCCCAGGTGTGGAGCTGGAGGTCCTTGGTGGGCTGCAAGTTGAAGAGAGGACGAGAGTGTAGCTCATGCAGGGCACAGCGTTTTATATCAAACATAACTTGGGTCACAGTGCCACGCTCACCACATTTTGCTTTTTCACTTTCCTTAAAGTTTAGAAAAGCACGGCCAACTGAAAACACACACACACACACACACACACACACAGAATTCTGAAATTATGAAGTGAGTTTTTAAAAAAGCTTAAACTTCGTCACCCTTGAAAGTTTTGTGAAGTCTGTTAAATTCAGAAATTCAACTAGAAAGATTCCTGGGGGAAGAGGGCATCATTTCTTTTCTTCTTTCCCCCTTGAAAAGAAAGGTACAAATGTGACAGAGCGCTCGCATTCAAAATGCTTGTAAAATGTTCTGGTGCTGTCTATTCAGGTGTAGTTCCTTCAGGTATTGTTCATAGGTGCATTTTGCTTGAAACATAATTTTATCATGAAAAGCTGTATCCAGAGTTTTCAAAGCTCTAGTCTGGGAGGCCAAACATGATAATTTTAAGGTATTGATTAGGCTTTATACTGCATGAGTTATGTTTCGGATCCTCCTCTTACTCCACGTCCTCACGCAAATCTCCTGAACAGCTCAGGTCTGACTTCCGAGTATGCTCAATGGGGGTAATAATAGAGCCTATTTCATTGGCTTCATATAAAATGGAGACAGTTCAGAGTGTTTAGCATATATAATATTAAGTTTTCAGTCTGAGATTAATTAAAAAAAAAACCATCAGGCTCTTAGTTTGCTCAGAAAATAGTGTCACAAGGGAGAATTTTTTTTCTTTAAAGAATTTATACGTCCATCAGTCACTGTCAGCCGTATAAAAGAAAAAGGGAAGGAAAAGAGAAGAAGGTTCAAACATTATGTAAAAAACGAAATACAAGCAAGCTGGGCGTGGTGGCGTACGCCTGGAATCCCTGCACTTGGGAGGCTGAGGCAGGAGGATTAATTCGAGTTTGAGACCAGCCTGAGCTACAAAAGTGAGCTCAAGGCCAGCCTGAACTTCATATGGAGACCTTGCCTCAAAAATACAAAAAAAAAAAAAGAAAAGAAAGAAAGAAAGAGAAATACAGGTCATCTGCCTTAACAGGTTAAGGACATGCTTCTACTTCACCCACAAAGTATACCCCTTTCAATAATCATAATTTTGTCAAATATAAAATCATTCTTTAAAATTATCCCACACTGTGATTTTTTTTTTTTTTTTTTGCTTTTAACAACTTTATTTCAGCATAAATATCCTTATAGAAACATGCCTATGTTGGTTAAAATAATACAATTCAACTTATCCTCTACAATCTCAACCAAAATGTTAGTACATGACTTTAAGAGTTTAAAAAGGATTCACAATCTGGTTTGTTTTTAATCTATTGCAAACGTATTAAAGATCCTCCATCAACTGCTGCTAAAGAAGGCAGAAGAATCCTTAGAAATACACCTTTGGTTCACCTCAGAAAAATAACAAGTATTGCACTACACGATTTATAAAATGGATGCCACACAATATTGTTGTAAAGCTACACCGCCAGTTTATGAAGTTCAGTGGCGACTGGATGTAGAAGCGGGTGGAGGGAGCCTACGCACACACACAGATCTGTAGAAGGGATCTGTTATCCTGCTATTGCATGTGGATTACACATCTGCACAGACGGAGATTCACATAATTTCTTAAATTGGAATTGACACTCTTACCTCACTTCATCTGCTGAGGCCAAGAGGAGGCCTCAGCATATTAAGGTTAAGTTCTCCAGATCTACTAAAAGAAGAAAACAAAATTTCTCTTTAGCTTTTCTCTCCAGAAGTGATTGTATAATACAGGCAAGGTCTTCCTTCCGTGTCAACATTTGTGGGTGACAGGTGATGAGGTCAGCTTGGGTTTTTTGTTGTTGTTGTTGGATTGGTTTTGTTATGTCTTTGGCACAGGATCTGACCGTGCAGCTTGGACTCATAATGATCCTCGCCTTTTCAGCCTCCCCAGTGATGAGATTACGGGTGTGTCCCACCGTGCCTGGTCTCAGTGGCCCGCTCAGAGCCCCTGGAGATGGTGGAGCCAGCGGAGCATGTGGTGCCAGGGCTGGAACCCTGGTCCCCGTGCTCCCCTAAGCAGGCACTTAGTCCTCTGCGGTATCTCATCAGCCATTGAGCTGTGTCTCACCTGCCCACAGCTTGGCTTTTAATTTGTATGAGCACTCATATGTAACCAGGCCCCAGAATTCTAATTTGTAATAAAATCAGGACAACACAAGAGATACCACACTTCATTGGTCGATGGATGTATAAACTTGTGTTTACTTCTGCTAGGAGGATATAGGAAATAATAATAATATTAATATTAATAATAACTTGCTCTCATACAAGTGCTGAATGTTTACCAAGAAAATATCTACCTCTAGTTCGTAGTTTTCATACTGTAGAAAGGAGAAAGTTCCTTGTCCAGTGTTTTCTGCACCATTCCCCTTCTTCCAAGGAGATCTTACCAGAGCTAAAATTAACAACAGCCCTGCTGCACTTCTTAATGAGGGTGGATAACAAAAGACAGATGCAGAAGCCTTGTGCGAGATTATCTCTGAGCCCCCTCTGTCTTCTAAAATTCTGCATTGTCTTTTCAGGCTGTTTTCGCCTATTACTCCTGAGAATGAAGGTAGGGGTTTTGTGAAAAAATACTGATGCTATGCCCCCAACCCTAACTCAGATATTCTGATTTACTGAAATCAGGTGTGCGACCTGTGTCCTTGGTAGATGTTTACAGCGCACTAGACGGTTCTGGTATACATCTGAATGTTAAAAAGAGCACGTATTAGTTCTCACATGCACTCCTCATTTTCCCATTGGAATTTGAAAATTAGCATGTAAGTGCCTGGGAGAGTTCAGTTACATGCTCAGAAATATTCAAGCATACATGTAACATTGCTAGCTAGCACAGAAATGCCTGCTTTCCACTGAGCCTTCTTTTCTCCTTTTAACTTTCGCTAGATGTTTTTTTTTTTTTCCATTTATTTTCCTGGATGGTGGTGGCCAACATGTGTCACTGTGACACCTGCAGTGGCAGCTCACCTCAGAGGGAGTTATCTAATGTAGAGGAGGCATGGCTCTTGGACCCGAGCCACATCGATGAGATTGAAAGCATGAGGAGGTGTTAAAAGCACACTTCTAGGGCCGATCAAATAGCTCAGCAGATTAAAGCACCTGCAAGCAGGCACATTGGCCAGGGGGTTTGATCCTGGGGCCTGCAGTGCTGGCCCCACCCCCGAGGCATACTGAGATGGCAACTGAGACTGGGTGTGGCAGCATTCACCTGAAATCCCAGCCCTTGGGATGCTGTAAACAGGTGGATCACTAGAAGTCCAATTTAGTAGTGAGACCCTGAACACCCTGTAGACCCTTCCCTGTAAATACAAATAAATAAACAAAAGATAGATAAGACCATTGTGTAGACCCCAAGGAGATAAGCCATCTTGTTCAGCTCTTGAGATTAAGAAGAAAATATATCATGAGAGATTAACAATTCAAACCGTCCTAGAAACAGTAGCTATGAAACCCAGGCCTTCAGAATATGCAACAGGGACATGAAGATTGATTTTAATGGCTTATTGATGGAACTAAGGAAGAATTTCTGAATTGTACAAGGTTCATCTGGACATGACTTTCCACCAAAATGCGCTTTTCTCTGACCTCATTCTAAGCTATCCATGTTAATATTGGAAAAAAGTCTTCATGTCCCACTGTAACATCTCACAAATACCTCCATAAGCAGAGCACAACATCACAATTAGAGCAAACATCTCTCTCTCTCTCTCTCTCTCTCTCTCTCTCTCTCTCCATCCAAGAAAATAGCTTGTCCTTGTGACCTTAGTCGTTAATGGTGTCTGCTTTTACCTGGAGACACTTGCTGTGTGCTGCTTCTAGGCTCTCTGCATTTTCTGCCATTGATCCACGCGTCTTAAGCACTTTTTGTTTCTGTTTAGAAACACCAAATCTCATCCAAATTTGCTAAATCTTATATCTCAGTTAAGTGAAAAGCACAGCTTCCAAAGAATGCCAGCATCACCAGATTTGATAGGTAAGAGAGGGCCAGACAGAGATCTCATCACATTGCCTCATGGCCAAGGACTTCTGACTCCAAATTCAGGTTACCTCAGTGGAGAACCTAAAGGTACCCTCAAACCAGGCAGAGTGATCTCTAGCAACTCGCATAATTCATTCTAGAAGTCAAAGACAGCCACATTATGTAACAGCTCTCACTTGATTGTGTTATATTTCTTTAAAATCTTCTCTTCCTTCTTCACTTGCACAAAATTTTCATGGTATACATGTAGGTTACATTTTTGCGCTTTCCTGAAAATTATTGCCAGTGTCGATATGTAGTTTAGAACCATATGATCATGCTTAATTATATAGCTTTATAATATTATCTGAAAGCAGGAAATGTTTTTGATTATCTACTACTTCATTATGTTTGCAAATTAAACTTTTCTATTTTCCCATTATCTTCCAATTTCTACATAGATGCTTGGGTTACACTTGCATATGCATAATCACACCACAGAAAGTTGATATTACTTAAATATGTCCCCCGTGCATATTTCTAATGTTGCCACCATGAACATTTTAATGATTCCATGTGATAGTGTGGTATGTTGATTTGCCCAAATATATTAAAACCACTATTTTACATGACTATATATTTTTATCTACTGTGAACAAAACCCTGAAGTTAGCATCTGTGAATATTCCATATGGTTTCATTATTTTAAAAACTAGCCATCACCTCAAAGGCAGCTTCGCTGTAGGTAAGGGCAAGGAAAACTTCTTTTTGGGGGGGGGGCAGCTTTCCCTTGTTTTGACAAAATACCCAAGATAAACAATTTGAACAGAAAGATGTATTTGAACTCAGGGTTCCTAGGTTTCAGGGTGGGACTGCTTGGCCCAATTGTCTGAAGACCTCTGGCGAAATAGCACTTCATGACAGAAAGCCATAGGGAAAGAAAGCTGCTCAGCGCTAGACAGCCAGGAAGCCAGCGGAAAGAGCCTGAGGAAACACTGAGGGTGTGAGTCTGTCTTCCCACAGCACAAGCGCCCGCTTCCTAGCTCTGCTCTAGCTCTTCCCACAAGGCCCCTTCCTCTGATACTTCTAGCCCCAGCCCAACAGCACCACTTGAGCTGCAGACTAAGCCCACAGCACAGGTACTGAGGGCCTTTGAGTTTCAAAGTATAAGAAGCCTTATTAAGCACATTAATTGCACCTTAATGTGCCTTGTACATCATTATCCTAGAAAACATTAGCTTAAAAACCTCAAAGATTTTACAAACATCAATACTCATATCATGAGATTATAACTGCTAGTGTAAGAAATTATAAATTAGTAAGGTGAACTTAGAACCTATGCTCAGAACTTTAAAAAGTTTCACTGGTGGAAACTGCCCATTAAAATTGGATCTTAATCATTCTTTTGATTGGCTTTCCCATACTTGTGGCCACTAACTATAATATAGATGCTACTTATACAGCATATGTGCACGGTATATGAACACAAAGATTCGCAGATATCTATATTTGCAAATTAAGCCCTGCAACTTCATGAAACAATACTTATCTATACTACATGGAATAGATCTGATAGATTTAATTTATTCCATGGCACTTTATTGCATTCTAAGATCACTTACTGTCACCCTCTCTTTCTTCCTTATTATGCTAAGCTGATAAATTGCTCTCATGATGTGGACTTGCAGAATTAAGAATAAGCTGAACAGTAGCAATATGATATTTGGAGTTTATTAAATGTTTACTAACATTGAATTCAAATAAGTAGTTCTATGGACTACTCAGATTTGGACCTGGTTACAGAAAACATTTTCTTTGCCCACTATAGATGTGATCAGATATATTCACACTTAGGAAGACCAACCTGTTCTTTTTGAGCCAAAGTATAAAATAAAGCACATCCTGTTTTTCTATTCCCTTCTTTATTTGTTAGCTAGAATCTCATGTTCAGTTCTGCTATTGGTACATTTTATTCCAAAACTTTAAATTCTGAAAGTCTAAGAGAGCATTCAATTTGGTTGGTGCATTTGTTCTCTGGTCTGATAAATCTAATTTCTTAGCGAAACGCCAAGTGGCATTGCCTTCCAGAGAAATGGCCCACCAGAGTGTCCAGTGGTGCTACATTTCAGCTGGCCCATAAGACTTGGTGCTGATCACCAGTGACGAGGTTGCAGAGAGGAGCATGCATAGGTAGCCCTGGAGTAGACTAACCAGGTGTGTAAACTTCAAAATCCCCCAGAAATTCAGACATGAAGTCTTCACTGACTCCTTCATTTGCTGATATTTTTTAACCCTCTGTATTCAACACTGCTTACTTCTATAAAATAACATAGTATGCAAAGAAATAATTATACTTTGTGTAATTCTTAAAAAATGATTATTCATTATAGATTTGTTTACACCCACAAATTATTCAAAGTCTCAGAGATATTGATAGAAGAGGAAGTTAAGAAATGTGGCGATGTGCTTCAGAAAATATAGCCATTTAATTATTCCACATTCCTTCCAAAAAGCAATCATGCCCTCCACCAGGAATATAAGGTAATGTCTTGTTTATCCCAATGTCATTTTATAGATTTCATTTCTTTCCTATTTCTTTTCAGTCTTAATCTATTATCTTACTGGAATATCATTACTACATTATGCTATTAATTAATCTATGTCAGCTAAAATACTGTCTTGTGTGTGTATGTCAGCAATTATTTTTAGGCTTTATTGACAGCAAGGAAGATACATTTTCTGATAAGACTGAAAAATTGCTTTTATAACAAATGATTACACACTTTCCTGCTGCTAATATAAATAGCCTTTTGGGAAGTGAATTTATAAATTTATTAAGGTTTTCTTCACAGAGGTTTAACAAGTTACAAGATTGTATCTCTGATTAACTAATTTATTATTCCTTTATCTCTTTCTTTTCTTTCTCCATGATGGAGCCAAAAATCTCGAACTGAATTACAGTTGCTTTTAAAATACACATTGTCTTCAATAAATGTATGTGTCCATCATTTGTTAGTCCTGGGGCTTTCATGTATAACTCCAAAGAGGAAAGGCAAAAAGTGTATATCTTAATGCAACATGGAAAAAGCTGCATTTGGGGGAGATATAACACAGGGGTTCAGGTCTCCTTTGGGGGCCTAGTGGGGCCCTATGTCCTTTTCACTATTTCCTCTACTTGTAATGGGAGTACTTTCTAACTTTGCTTGTGCCTTATAGGAAAATCCTGGAAATAACTACAAGCATGGTAGAAAAATATGCCGAATGTTTAAATATCTGCGTATAAACACTATGGAAATTAGCATGGAAAAACCTCAAAAAACTAGAGGTAGAGGTCCCATTCAACCCAGCTACTCTTTTTCTGGATATTTTCCCACAAGAATGAAAACATCATACCACAGTGGTACACATGCACACATGTTTATAGCTGCACAATTTGTCATAGCTAAATCTTGAGGACAACCCAAATGCCAATCAATTGAGGAATGAATAACACAAATGTAGAGGTTTTTTTTTTTTTTTTTTTTTTTAAGTGGAGTATTACTCAGCTATAAAAAAATAAACTCAAGACTTTTTTAGGTAAATGGATAAAAAGAGACCATACTCATAAGTAAAATAAATTGGACCTTTATGTGTAAACCCTGTACTGCCTCACTGCCTCCCTCGGTAAGAATCTGAAGGAATAAATAAAAATAAAATCTGAAAGGTACAATGGATATGGGGAAAGGGAAACGGTTCGAAGGGAAGGAGCGATTGAGATGAGGGAAAGGAGAAAATAAGGAAAGAAGGAAGAGAAAAATGTACATTTGTGTGTGTGTGTGTGTGTGTGTGTGTGTGTATGATAGCTTGAATAATTGTATTGCTGATTTCTACTGGTCTATTGAAAGGAACAGTTAATGCTTATTTTTTCATTTTTGATTTCTTTTACTAAATTTGCATGCTTACATTTGGTAACCTGGAAAGCTAATTTGAAGACAATAACATACAAGGTGGTTGAATTTCTATCATCATGTTTAGTGAAATCCTGTATCATTTGTAATTGTTGTATTTTATTATTTTTTAATTTCCTTTAAAATTATTATGGTTAAAAAGATACATCATCGTAAACACTCCTCAAAAGTTTTCTCCTTTGCTTTGAATATACTTAGCCCATCATAGTTATATTTTAAAGAAGTTCTGAAGGTGCAGTTTGGTGAGTGTCTTTATGGGGTATGATCAAAATATATGGTGAGTGCCACCGCTGAGAGTCACTTGAAAAGAGGAGCCCATAGACGCGTGGTGCTCCGTGATCATTGGCCTCAGCCACCCTTTTCAGCTTGCAATATGTGATTTCTTGATTTTTTTTTGACAAAATGAAAATGACCGAAAGAGATGAATATTTTGAATAAATTCAGAATACTGATGTGCAACAACAGCTGAAGTGAAAACACTCCCCAAAGGGGAGCTCCGGAAGTGCTGCTGAAAGCGGCATCAGGCCACATGGAAGTAAAACCAGAGCTCACAAAACTGAGGCCGTGAGCTCCAGGCCAGAATGGGCACTGGAACGGGTTCCAGGCCAGCCTGAGCTGCGCCGCAAGACTTAGCAAACCCTGTCTCAAAACAAAGAAACAAAAAATAGCAAGTATCATGAACCTTTAGATAAGTGTGCCCAAAGTGAAGAGAAAGATTTTGGTGGGGACTTATGACAATGTGGCTTTTTTTACAGTAGCTTTTAAAAAAATTTGACCATAATAGTTTGGTCACATCTAAAATATGTGTCAATTAATACTTTAAATTTTTTGAAAACAAGGCACGGTGATGATATAATTTACTTAGTAGTACAACCAAGACTGATATGCCACTCTTGTTACCAAGTACTTATTTGAATATATCATGGCTTTCAAAAACAGTCTCTATTTCCCTAGACTTGGACCATACAGTTAAACCACACTGTGTGCGCTGCATTGGGTAGGCTGTTGCTGGGTATATATATATATATATAATTAGAGACATATATATATATATATATATATATATTAATATATATTAATATATATATATATATATATTAATTAGAGACAAGAATTTAGAAAGGAAAGTAAAATAGAAATCATATCAGAATGCCTTTTATAAATGTAGTTTATGGAATTTGAATTTAATTACAAACATTAACTTTACGGGACACCAGAAGGTAGCTCAGCTTTCAAAGTGTAGCCTCGGAGGCTTCTCTCTGTAGTTAAAATAGGAGAGGGCAGGGCTAATTTAATGAAAGGAAATAATTTCTATTAACCAGAGAGTCTTTTTATTTAGCTTCTCCCAATATTTCCATTACACATTCAGCTCGAGATTTGCATCGTTTCCTATTTTATCTTGCTGGTTTGTTTTATTCTAATTCCTGGACTTACAAAAATACACTTGTCAAAGATGAGTTAAAGGGCAAGAACCCTACTCAGTTTCTCCACCCGGTTATTTGTGTTAATGAAATGGTCATCTCAGAGAGTGCCTGAAGGTTGAGCCAGAGGAGGGCTAAGGAAGGAGGGGTGGCTTGACAGTTAGGGAAATTCCAGATGACAGGGACTGCCAGATTTCCTGCGCCCTCCTAATTGCCAAAACTCTGCCTCCTGCTCTTTCTGCACAGCTGTGGGCTTCATTAAATAGTGCTGTCTACAAATCACAGCAGTGTTAAAATACAGAGCAGGGGGGAATTCCTGTAGCCTGGCTGCTGCCAAGTTCCTAGAGTTTTAACAGCACACTCATCACACTGCCTCCCTCTCCTCCAAAAACTATAAATAAATTCAATATCAAGAGGGTTTTCATCGATCGTGATGCATCTCTGTTCTCTTGGAGAGTTTGAAATATTAGATGGTGATGCTGGCAGTGGTGCCCATGCCTAGGGCAGGGTGGCACGGCTCGTGTGTCATCAGAAGCCATAGATGATGTTACTGATCTTCTAGCTGAGTTAAGGACCCCTGTTCAATCACCACGAATGTAGAACGGAATTATCTCCATAGTTTTTCGGAAACACTCTTGCGGAACTTAAAGCCAAGAACCCATTTGTGGCTGTCCGTAGGAGGAAAAGAGGATAAAAAAGGAGAGGAATTTAATTCCACAGAGATGATATGAAGTCATGAGTGTAAGAACCCATGCAAGATACAAAAGGAATGACGGGCTATGCAGAACGGAGTTCATGCGTACTCGTGGAGCACGCATAAGCTAGGCTCTGTGGAGTGGTTTCCTAGGGTTGTTAAGAAGACTGCAGCGGTTACTCAGGAAGAGAGCTGAAGATTCCATCTGGAGAGATTGAATGCTTCACAGGGGAAGCAATATTTGCTCCAGGCTTTGAAGGATGAGAACTTTAATACAAAAAGATGAAGATAATCCAGGTGGACAGAAAAATAGAAGCAAAGAAGGTTTTCAGAGAATTAAATACAATAAGCGGTCACAATTATGTGTTCACCTGTATTGAAGCTGAACCAAGGTAACTGGCCCACCACTGTCCTTCTATTACTGGAAATTAGATTTTTCATTTTTTGTTTTTGTTTTTGTTTTGAGACAGGGTCTCACCACACAGTTCAGGCTAGCCTTGAATTTTGCAGCCCAGGCTGGTCTTGAACTCACACAAATCCTCCTGCCTCAGCCTCCCAAGTACTGGGATTACAGGAATGTGCCACCACGCCCGGCCTATCACTGGAAATTAAAAAAATAATCTATTGTCCTTCCATTTGTTATAATTTCTCCAGTGAGGACCATTTACTGCTTATAGTCATAAACCAGCTGGAAGGGGTGTGCGTGTGTGTGTGTGTGTGTGGCCCTGGGAATTGAACTCAGGGCCTTGGCAGGCTCTGAGCCATATTCCTAGCTGCCCTATTCCCACTATTTGAGTCATAGTCTAAGTTTCCCAGGCTGGGGCTGGAACTCCTAATCTTCCTACCTGGGCCTCCTAGAAGGCTGAAATTCCCGGAGTGCACCACCACCTATACATATGCCCAGAGGTGCCAGGAAGCATAGATAGGTAGGTAGGTCAGCATGGAATTCCTGCCTCTGTGGCTCAAGGGGCAGATACTGATGGAAACCTCCCTCTATCAGTCCCCTGGCCTTATCCCTGCCCCTCGCCCCTCTCCCCTGGGGCTCTCATAGGATTCTACTTATTCTTTATGTTTCTGACACTTCACACCCTGCCTGGCAAGGACGAGGTGCTCAGCAAACAGTTGCTAAATGAATGGACACAGCGCGCACTTTCTTCAACGTGGGAGGAGAGGCTGATGATCGGGGCTCCGGTGAGCAGTCTACACCTGAGCAGGTCTCTTCACACGGAAGCCAACGGTCGCTTCTGATGCTCTCCTGTGGTCTTAAGTTCTTCAATAAGTAGCTCACTTTTGTGAGATGAGTTTCCTGTATTTGAAGTAAGTTCCTCTTCAAACGTACTTTCAGGAAGCAAGGCTGCAGCACTGCACCCCCACAAGACTGACGCAGGTTTAACTTCAGGCAGTCAGGCTCGCCCTTGCCTTGACTCATCCACTCTCTGAATTGTGAACAAGACTGGAGACTGAAGCCTAGCATGAAATTATAAGCTCTGGTCCCCAGAATATTCTCATAATTACCACAGCTAAATAATTAAATTACAAGCTCACATCTATACCAAACAGCCTGAAAATTATTTAATTCCTAACATACCAGGCATACTTGTGCCTAGAAGAAGATTTTGTACCCCTTGCCATGGTTGTAGCTAATGCATTTGTAAGTATGAGTTGCATTAATGAACAACCCGTTACTTATGTTATAAAATAAGTAATGTATTAATTTCTACATCTTTCAAGAGACTTTGTAAATTACCATTTGGGAGATACTGGATGGAGTGGTAGATTTTTTGTGTAGTATGGTGAGTATGATTAAAGATTGGTTTTCAACCTTTCAAGGTACGAGTTTCATAATTTCATTTATCCTTAGCACGTAACAAGATGCCATCTGAACAAAGTTGGATGTTCAATCATCAGATTGTGCGCAGTGGTCTCAGACATTCCCTGCTGTATTGCTGTTACCTGAGAGTGAATTTATATACCTTGCAATTAAGTGTGTTAGAGAGACAGACAGACAGACAGACAGACAGACAGACAGACAGAGACAGAGACAGAGAGGCACACAGAGAGAGACAGAGACAGAGATAAAGACAGAGAAAGAAACAGAGACAGAGAGACAGAGATAGACAGAGACAGAGAAGAGACAGAAGAAGTTTACAGGGCCACAGGACCCTTATAAACTTAAATTTTCATAGGCACTATTAAAGATTAAGTGTTTCTTTTTTCAAATTTTGGAATCCACCTCTGCCAGAACCTTTGGGAAGGCAGTCTTTAAGAGCTTCCTGCCAGCCCTGGTGCTAAATTTGCCCTGAAAGCCTCCAGAGACTTCTACACAGATACTGGTGCTGGCAATCATTCCAGGAGTCAGCTGAGCTCACGCTCATGATATCAAAGAAAACAGCGCAGAGATATCAGCATCAGAAGGCAAACACTGACAGAAAAAAAAAAACATCGTGTTTGGGCAAAGGTTCGTTAAGGTGTTTGTTTGTAGTGCATTGCCAGGAGGTCCTGGGAAGTTTCTTTTCTGTACACTTTGGTGATGTTTGATAGCAGAGCTGTGTCTTAAAGACTTCTGCTTCAAGATTTTTGTCTCTAACTGGTATACATTAGTCTTTGATACAGTCCCCTTGGTGGCTGATAGAGGAATCAGAGGAGGAGGGAAGGAGAGGGGAGGAAAGGGGAAGTAGATTTGTAAAAATACACAAGCGATGTTACTTCCATGCAACCACTCTACAAGGCCAGTGTAAACTATGTGTACTGAAAACATGTACTACTAATAAAAGAAAGGTTTCATCGTTGTTTAGGGTAAACAACAACAAAAAGGACATGCTACCCAGTTCTTCCAGGAAATGTGCCATGATGCACTTTAAAACTTACTAGCTGTACCCAGGTCATCAAAATTTTATAGCAATTGAATTATGACATTGATGGTAAATGACCAAACATTTAACACTTGGTCACAGGTACTTAATTTGAGAATATGTGGTGGTTTCTGGTACAAGCACCATGGTATGTAAATCTGATACAACATATTACAACAGCTAGGTGTATGATGAATTTGGGGACCCTCCATGAACCACGAAGATTCCTCTATGGCATCGCAAAGATTTACCACTGTAGGCCTCTGTGCATTGACTTGGTTTGTGTACTATTTTTTGTTTAAAAAATCCAAAGACCTTGAAATTTCTTGAGAACTAATTTTCATTCTATCTGAATACAGAGATTCCAGCTATCTAAACCATATTCTCTTGATAGCCCATGTGGCTCACTATCTCTGACGGGTAGGGATTTAACTTTGGACCACAGTTTAAATTAGTCATGGGGCCGGTGAGATGGCTCAGTAGTCTAAAGCGCCTACTTGGGAAAGCTTAGGCAACTGCAGGGTTCACAGTTCGATCCAGGCACCTCAGGCTGCACCCCTAGATAGGCTGGGCCAGCCATAACATAAAAATAAATAAATAATGCAAAATAAATCTGTCGTACGCGTTATCTACCATTTACTCAGCATCTTCCAGGAACTGTAATAAAACCGCATATAGGTCTCATGTACTTGCACGAAAGCATAATGTGCTGGGAATTTTTATTTTCATTCCTAATATGAAGAATGGAGAGAAAGTTGAAGTAGCATCTCAGGATCAGACATCTGTAGTGTGGAAGAATGAGAATTCTGAAAGTCATGTCCCTGAGACCATACCGTTCAGTGGCAGGAATCGCTGCAGCTTACACGCAAGCTACAAGGTCATAGAATTGCTCTTATATGAATAACCCCGAGATATAAATGAATTATGGAGTGAATAAAAAGCAGTAGGGAACATGGATACAGGTCTTTTGCAGAAGGACAGGGGACAGAGAGATGAAAGGAAGTGGGAAAGAATGAGGAGAGCGAAGATGAGTTCGGTGCCTGCCCTGAGTCCCTGCTGTGAAGGCAATCATGTATACCTCGCATACATCCTAGTAAAGACATTAAATTCATACTTGTAACGAATGCTCAGTGCTTTTGAATAGTGAGAGCCTCGCATTCTTTTTTTTAAGGGTATTCATGCATCTCTTTTGTGTAAATTCCTCATTTTTGGGGGTGTGGGGACAACACCACAGCATACGGCGCCTGCCCTGAAAGCACAAGGCCCTGAGTTTTAGCCTCCTTTTGTAAAATATATTTTTATTCCATCCCCCCTTGAATAAAGACAAACCTCCAGCAATGTAGTGTTTCCTTAAAATTATTTTTTCATAAATTTACATTAGAGAACTTTTTAAAGATTCATAATCACCAGACTTGCAGTACATTATGGAATCACATGATTCACTTATTTTGAATTTCCATCTCAAAAGAGCCTAGAAATGTAATTTTCATGATCACGACCCTTCCCAGTGACAGGGTTTGCTCATCCTTGTTATCCCTCAGCTCTGGCCCTGGAATGATGCCATTGGACAATTAGAGAAGGAATCTTTTCTGTCTCATCATCTAATCATGATGAAGATGCGAAGAACTCAGTGCTCAGACTCATACAACGTGGAATGATTTTATGGCGTCCTGAAATTCGTACTTCCATTGTTTTACAAGACCCCAAACAAAACAACGGTTCTCCTATTTGCCTTTTGCTCTCACCCCCAGGTGGCATTAACCTAGTTTTCTCTTTTCTTCCGTCCTGCTGCCTACGGTAACACCTCCCTCCTTGGTGCAACAGTTATCTGAATCTCTTTATCTCTTTAGATCTACGTCATGCTACTGATTCAAGTGCCTCTCTGAAACATTAGCACACGTGTGTTAAAACTGAACTGTTGGGCCGGAGAGATAGCTCAGGGGAATAAGTTCCTCCCTGGCAAACACGAGGTCCTGAGTTTGATCCCAGAGTGTAAACACACACACACACACACACACACACACACACACACACACACACACCCCAAGTTTCCTGCCTTAAAGCTGCTCCAATATTTCAACAACCTGTAATTAAATAGCTACAGTGGTGCTTCAGTTTATACAATTTAATTTGCTGTACATCTCTGGAGAAGATGCGATGCTTCTGTTTGTGTGCAGAAAAACCAATTCATACCTTAATGTCTTTTATTTAAAAATAACAAATCCCATGTGCGCCATACACTCACATCTGTGTCCTCTGTGTTCATTGGCTATTCACAACTGCCAACAGGCATCTCATTCATATTTAACAGCCTACCACCCGGATGTACGACCCATCGTTTCTTTGTGTAACTCTACAGATCTTCTCTGCAGGGTTTCTATGTATTTTATACACTATAGCTTGTTTATGTACTACTGTAATTTTTGCTCATTATACTATGTGGTACAGTAGAGTAGTTTTATGTTCTGTTATACATTACGGGGCTGCATGTAAGAATTAAAACAAAATAATAACAGATAGTAAATAAGGAGCAAATAAAAACAGAGCCTTTAAGTTGGACTTCCTCAGTACATCGTTTTGTTCTCGATGTCGCGGTGTGCCTACTGTGCACCACTCTTCGTGGAGCAGCCAGTTCCTTTAGTGACAGTAGCGGAACTGGGTGTCCGTGAGGGACGTTTGGTTCTACACCCATCACGTGGCTGCACAAGCTCCTCGGGATCCGTCATATTTCATTTCGGAATGAACAGAATACTAAATTATGTATCAGCTTGAGAAAATTGTCAGGTAACTCACAAGAAGTGGAATGCCTTTGAAAGAGATAGATGCACATACAGATTTTACATGTGTCATGCTGGGGATTGAGTCCAGCAGTCTCATACTGACCTGCAGCTCCAGTGCTTTTTTTACTTTTTAATTTGATGTAGAGGGTGATGGTGTTGTAGAGACAGGGCTTGACCTCTCAGTCCCCTCGCCTGGGCCTCCTAGACTGCTGGGATTACAAGGCTGTGCCATCCCACTTGACCATTTAAAGGGTCGTGGAGAGCGCACAGGTCCTAGAAGTATCAAGCTAGAATGGGAGAGATCGTATCTGTGTGGTATTTACCAGACTCAGATTCTCAAGTGAGCTAAACTCGGTGCACTAACAACGTCACCCCCAAAGCCCACTACGATGGCTCCAGATGTGGCAAGAAGGCCCAGCTGCTGCCACAGGGCTGTTGCACGGGTGCTGTCTCCGCAGGTGTCTGGAATAGGCATGCCCAGAAGAAAGCAACTCCTTTCAGCTGGACACAGAAAGAACTGGAGCCGGCTGTGTAGTAGTGGAGAACAACAAGCTGTGTGCCTTAAGTCGTAGAATAAAGCAGGAAGGAGGCTTAGTACTTAGCTAGGCATCCTGTACCTCTGCTCCACACAGAAGGGGAGTAGAGCCGAGGCAGGGGAAGAGATGCCCTCAGTCACCTAGCTGGCCAGCTCACACAGGATCAAAGCGCAGGGCCCTTACCACCAAGTGTTCCATTTCCTGACTAGAACTATTGGCTCGAAGCAGGATGCAGTGTGCAGCACAGGGCTACTCTGCAAAGAGGAGCAACAGGAGGCAGGGTGGCCCATGCAGCCCTCAAGGTTCAGCTCGAACCGTGTGCCATGAAGGGGCTTTTACAAGGAGGTATTTCCTAGATGTCTTTCCTGGACTAAGTCCTATCCAGCTGCTCAGGTGATTTTGACCCATTCCCTTTCTCCACCGACGAATCTCTGGGGTCACGCCATCAATTCCCAATGTATCACATTCCAGAATCTCTTGTGGAAACCTTAGGCTCTTCAGTGTTATTCGTTTGCACATTTCACCCACAGAAATTCTCATTTCTTTGGTCCAGAGTCATGCTTTGATGGGCCTCAGAACCACAAGTCTTAGGAAAGCATGGAAGATTAACTTGGGGAGGGACAACAACAGCAAGTAAGAGGCAAGATTAGAAAAGACCATGAGTTGAAGCAGCCAGATAGCTCAATGGACTAAAGCACCTGCTGAGGCAGAGGGCAGGGACCTGGGTTCAATCCCTGGTGTGCCATACCAGCCCCACTAAAACTAGGCACACTAAAACTTTGATTGAGACTGAACATGGTGGCACATGCTTGTAATTCCAGCGCTTGGGAGGCTGAAACAGGAGGATTGCTATGAGTCTGATCTACATAGTGAGACCCTGTAGATCCTGTACTAAATACACTTTTAAAAAATAAAAAAAAAAAAGAGAAGAAGGGACCAGTAGGGCTGGGGAGATAGTCTGGAGGTCTCAGTGCCTGCCTGGAAAGTTCAAGGGACCCAGGTTTGATCTCTGGTAACTTGTACTGAGCCTCCCTGGAGCCCAGGGCATGTTGAGGCCAGCCAGCGAAACTGAGCGTGGTGGTGCATGCCTGTAAACCCAGTGCTGGGGAGGCTGAGACAGGAAAAACACTAAGACTCTGAACTGTGTAGTCAGACCCCATATCAAATAAGTAAACAAATAAACAAGCAAACAACTAAATATTATAGAAAAGAAAAATAAAAGAGCATTGAGCACGCACTAGCTGTGGATTGCTCCAGAGGAGAGGGAGAGCAGAAGGCGATGGCACTCGCAGGGGGAGTTACGGGGTTCAGGTACAAGCACTCTGGATGCCAGGCCAAATAAAGACAGCTGAGGCTGGAAGAGAGCCTTGCCTTCCTTCACCAGAGCACACCTGGTTTCCTTGGCAAGGAGGTATTACCAAAGGATGAACAGGTCGGAAGAAGGGCTTTGAGGTGCTGGGTAAAGAAAAAGTAGAAATGGGGGTCATGGAACCAAAGGGAGCGGGTGTCACTGTCAGCTGTGCTGAGCCTTGATCGCCCTCTTAACAGGGACCAAAGTCTTCCGGAAAGTGAATGACAGAATCTTGGTTTTAATTTTTATTAGTGTATGTTTCTGACACATAGTGATTACATAAAGCCTGGGGACCCATCTTGGTCCTGATTTTCTCTTCCTTCTGGAGCCGCCACACCCAAAGACATCCCTCTTTAACAAATGGGGCTCAGAAAAACTTGTTATCCACATTCAAAAGAGTGGACCTTGATGTGTATCTCTCACCTTATACTGAAATGATAGCATCTTCATAGCACAGGGCTGAGAGACAGCCGCTGACTTCAGAGAAGAGGAACTTGCATCCTGGAGAGGGGCTGGGACTTCCCCCAGATTCTGATCTTAAAGGTATCAGATCTGTAAGCGAGGGCTTCGACCTCTGTCCACCCCTAAGGATGTTAGCTCCCTGTGATAAGCCGAGGACTCAGGCACTGAGGACACAGCCTGCTGGGCTGAGTCTCTGCTCCTCTCATTGATTCTGTGTGCTATTTAGGGAAGAAGAGTTAGCTCTTTGTACCAAGGTACCTTCTTCCATACAGTGAATATTACACTAGTAAGACATTATCAGGTGGTGACAGAGGAATTAAACGAGCTGCTATTCAAAGAGCATTTAAGATATGTCATCAAATAATGAGGGTAGGTTGTCATTACTTGCTATTTTTCAAGTACTATAATAATATGAACTGCCGGGAGTGGAACTCAGGGACTGAGCATTTGTGTAGGGTGCAGAAGGTCCTGGGTGGGAGCTCTAGAACTACAGAGAGAGAAGGAGGGAGGGAGGGAGGTAGCACCAGAGATCTCAGTGGACAAGATGGGGATGCAGCTATTTAAAGATATGGATTTAGAGAAAAGGAGGACTTACTGAGCCATACTGTGTCCAGCGAAGTCCCTAGCGTGCAGAAATTTGGATGGACATCCGGCCACACGTTTTCAAGTATGATTTTTGCAAAGCGCAGATTTGTGGCTGTCTTGCCAGATCTCTTGAAACAGAAGCTCTCCAATGCAGGGGCAGGAACTTGGTATTTTATAAATGGACTCCACCTGCATTCGTATTTCGGCAGAAGGGATGCCACCCCACCCCGCCCCCCGGCCCCAGGACCTGGGTCGCATGCTGCAGCAAGGACTCCAACCGTCACAGCGAGCACCGTGGAGTTCTCGTTCTCACTGACACACACAGAGACCCTGAGGTTCTGAGAGGTAGAACCCCTCGTTCAGAGTCCACCTTGAAACAGCCGCTAAGGACGCTGAGTCCATGTTCTCATCGACAGTCCCATGCCTTCAGCATCCATGTGACCTTAAACATTGCCTTATCTGTAAAATGGGATAATATCGGTATCTGCTTCTTAGGGTGTTTTGAAACGAAAGAGTGCCTCTCAGGCATGTCGCTGATGGACACAACCCCATGTTAGCCGCCGTTTCTGCTGGGGACGATGGCACTGCTATCTGCACTCTGCTTTTCAAACAGTTCCTGCAAGAAGCACTTACTCCATACCTATTCTGCCCCGGATAACCGCGAAGCAAAAAAATTAAACAAACTTATCTCCCACCTTATAGACAGGACAAATAAAAACCATCTACAACCTTAAAACAAAATGTGATATTGAGCAGAAGAGAATATAAAAGTGCCAGAATGAGCCATGAGTCATTAAGTGAAAATAAGACTTATCTATTAGGAATGGGTAAGAACTCTACCATCTGTTACGGTGGAACTTCCTAGATAATGGAATGCATACCGTGTGTGCGTGCGTGCGTGCGTGCGTGTGTGTGTGTGTGTGTGTGTGTGTGTTTTACTGAGCATTCGACCCAAGGCTATTTTATTGAACTACCCCCCTCCAGCCTGAGCCCTCTTTCTAGCACTATTTTACAGTGTTCAGTGTAGAAATCTTCGGCGTCCTTGGCGACTATTCCTAGATATTTTACTCCTATAGATGCTAGCATAACTGGAATTATTTTTTCTCTTTTTGATTTATTTTTATTTTAAAACAGTCTCTCACTAGGTTGCTAAGCAACCTATACAGATTAGGAACTCGCGATCCTCCTTCTACAGCCAATCGCAGCACTAGGGTTATAGTCAGGGGCCGCCATTCCTGGATCTGAACACACACTCTCTAAAGAGAATTGTGTCTTTCTTTTCCTATACAAGTACTTCAGAAAGAGATGCCTGCTCTCCCACTGTTTGGAAGCTAAGAATCCTACACACGGTGCATGCTTTTTCTGATACCCCAGCATCACCTCTGGAGACTTGCCTAGTGGGTTGTGTCATGACCGCTGAGTCCTCAGGGGCTTCTGTGGCATCTCTCTGTTCTTGTGCTTAATCTTTCCATGTTTTCGGTCCTGTTCTTACAAAAGACCCACTTTACACTTTGCAGAGGTCAATTGTATGTCTCAGAAGATGACTGAGGGTGTAGCTCAGTGGTACACCCCGGCCTAGCACCAGAGAGGAGCTGTATTCAGTTGCTCTCTTTTAAAAAGTTAACCATTTAATAATTCATTAATTAGTTCATTGGTACAGGGTCTCACTAAGTCACCTGGACTTGTGCTAATCCTCTAGTCTCAATCTCCCAAGCGCTGGGATTACAGGCAGGCTCCACTATGCACGGTTCTGTGCTTGGCACAGCATGTGTTACTGGGCATCAAACTTGGGTCCTTGTGGACTCTGGCCCTTAGGGTTCACATTCTAACACAGAAAAAAGAACACAGACGCATGAATCAGCTGAGAGTGGTGTCTCTGGCTTGTAATCCCATTCCTCAGAAGCCTGAGGCAAGAGGATCTCCCCCATTTCAAGGACAACATGGACTACATCACAACACTCCATCTCACAAAAAAAAAAAAAAAAAAAATACAATGAGCCAATTCTATTTGTATTTTAACCCTAAGGCCTGAGGTCACTCATAGTGATCTGAGTGTTGTTATTGTGTCAGAAATTCTGTGATAGTGTCAGAATGCAATAATCAAGTCATACAAGTTTCTGTTTTCCTTTCTTCCTTTCCAAGTTTTCTACTTTACAGCTGTGTCACACAAACAGCCCGTGACAGGTTATGTCTTTTACTCACCTCCTTGCTCATTAGTTGGGAAATAGATCTGAATTTGACCAAACTCAAAACAACATTTCAACATGGATAAATTATAGCCGAGCTAAACAAGAACACAAGCACTGAAAGCATGCCAAGTTGACGCAGTTTCCCCAAAGAAAAATTTCACACACACACACACACACACACACACACACACACACACACACACACACACACTACCTTTTCTCAGCAAGCTGAGTTTTGAGCTAGGTGTAAGCAAAAATGAAGGATAGGCCTTGGGAGAAGATGGGGGAGAGGGAGGCCATGAGGCCCTGTGGCATGGACCTGGCTGAGTGATTTGGAGGTGAAGATTTGCCTGACAGAATGAGAGGCAGAGAAAGATCTGAGCACAATATACCTGGGTCCCATAGTTGCTGACTCAATTCTAAGTCAGTGAAGGAGGATGGGGGGAGAGGGCGTGGAAAGAAGGGAGAAGAAATTAAGAAAGAGGGAGGATTGAAGAAAAATGGAAACTGAGGCAAAGGGGTCATAAAAAGAATTGAGGTGTGCTGCATACAGCTACAGGCTCTGCATAAGACATGCAATCCTTGTACACTGTGAACATGTACTAATATATAGGAGGGAAGGAAGGAGAAGGGAAGGGGAGGGGAGGGGAGGG